>PJAC01000008.1:2886469-2969396 GCA_003671435.1 Berkeleyomyces basicola
GGACTGCATCGGGCCTCAGCCATGGTTCGGTGCGGCGGCCACTTCGAAAAGCGGAAGGATACACTCCTAGCCTCCGGAGGACTTTAAATTTCCGTCCGGTAACCAATCCAGCGTCGTGTGATCTTAGTGGTTTTGGTAGACGTTAAATATAGTCAAGTCAAGGCAAGTGCAAAAGGGGGCGCCGCATCATTCTAGATGGACAACTGCAACTCTGGTGATAAACTGGTCCGATGTTATGTGGTTTTGGCGATTTTTCGTAGTTGGAGGTAGACTACATTCCAGCTGAGTCGCCTACAGGGAGTGATTCCCTGAGGTCCAATGAATTCTCACAGAATGTGTCATAGTGATAGAAAGTCGAGTAATTCGTGATCAAACCACTATCGCTATATCCAGGTGAGAGGGTGGTACAGAGGTTCTTGATCTACCCACAATGCCACATAGAGACCCAAGTACTTGGAGCTAGTAATTCAGTACTTCCTTTCAAGACTAGCAAGTTAACAATTATTTATGTATGCAATTAGATGCCAAGATGTGCAAATGCCATGCCGAAATCTCACAAAACTATGCCCACAACTACTACCCGCTCAAAACCACCAGACTCTTTACTACCGCCGTTTTTCATGTTCTTGTTTCAGACCTTCATTTTCCAGATGCTCTGGCCGGGTTGTCTTAGCTTTCTCGCCTTGACTGTTCTGGCCGCAAGCACAAACATGCTCCCGATAATGGTACACCCGCCGGCAAAGGCTTGGGCTCCATGATACTTACCGTCCATGGCCTGGATCAGCAGGCCTTCAATAGGCGGGCCGGCCAGCACGGCAAAACTCACAATGGTGAATGTCATGCCGATACGGGTGCCCTGCTTGGACAGGTCTGTGGTCAAAGTACTCAAGCCGGCGGGGAATAGACCTTGCACGCCGGCAGCGAATATGCCGTAGAAGATGGACCAGACGTAGAGGCTAGTGGTGGTTGACACGGCCATCCAGAGGATCATCAGGAGCCCCGAGATAAAGGCAAAGGGGATGTAGAGATTAAGGAGTCCCACAGACTCGGTGGTGTAGTTGGGGATAACACGGCCGAGGATACCAACACCGTTCATGATCATCAGTAGGTCCAGCGAGCTTTCATACGAAAGCGGAGGGGTGATGTTAGAGCGACTAAACGAGGACAGGTAGTAAAAGGCAAAGTACAGGCCGAGGAAGCACTACTTGCAAGTTAGTAAAAGAACGACGCTCAGATGCGACCCGCTGACGGTCCTGACCACACTTACAAAAAAGTTTCCCACGGCATAGTACGTGTACTCTAGTTCCTTAAAGGCAGCCCACTCAATAATCTGGCCGGACCTACGGGGCGGAATGCGAGGCTTCACTAAGCAAAAGGCAAAGATAAGCGAGACAAACTGAACGAATCCCATGGTCCGTAGGGTCCAGGCCATGCCGTGCTCGGGTAGCATAGCGCGCGCAATGCCGGGGAAGATGAGGCCGCCGGTGGCCGTTCCACAGGCCGCGATGCCGATGGCCAGCACGCGATGAGAACTAAAGTAAGTACTCACTGTAGTCACGGTCGGGCAAAAGAGGCAGCCGTTGCCGAGGCCGAAGCAGATGCCCTGCGAGAGAAATATTTGCCAGTATTGCGTGGAAACAGAAGCCGTGAAGATGGCTACCATTTGAAGAACCAGCCCAAGAACCATCAGGATGCGGGTGTACCCAGCATCGGCGGCCCGGCCAGCAAAGGTACCTATGAAGAAGAGAAGAAAGATTTGCAGAGATCCAATCCATGAGATGACGAATCGGGATTTACCAAGGCTGGCGGTGTAGTATGTTTGGAAGATGCCAAAAGACACAATGACACCCCTGGAGTAGCAGGTTAGTATGTAGCCCAGTGTGTCGGCCGGACAGAGTCAAACTCACCAGGTGTTCATGACGATGAGATGTGCGCCGAGAACTGCCGCGTGTTAGCATCTGGAGTGGGATGTACACACAAGCACGACAAACTCACCAACAAGCCATGCCCGTAGACCGCCGTCCGGGGGTGGGCCGGGATCCACAATGGTCTTTTGTGAAGCAACGCGGCTCAGCACCCGTTCTATGACAGTGCCTCCGCCGTCAGCGGGAGCCTGTGCGCCGGTGTACTTGCAGCTAGCCGAGACGAGGCCGCTGGCCCCGTCCTCGTAGATCTCCTTGTCATGGTGCGAGCGGGCAGCAGCAGTCTTTTCAACATCGTCGCAGCTGGATTCGATGTCAGCGTGCTGTCCCGTGGTGGGCCGTGAGTCCATGTCGTAGTGATGTGTCATTGGTGGTTGGGCAGGCCCGTAAGCCATGGGAAGATTCAATTCAAGTCTCTTGGACGAGTTGGGTAGAGAGATATCAGCGCCCAGTTGTTGTCAGCGGGAGTGTGAGCCGGCGCGGGAACTATTATTTAAATGAAAAGCAGAGCCTCCCGTAGCACTGACAAGAGAAAGCCGGCTGCAAAACTGGAAAAGGAACGGGCAAGGAAGAGAAAGAATGAGAAGCACTAGCCTTGATCAAGCAAACAAAAGGCCGGGCTGCGTCTAGGTACGAGTTAGTGCTAGTGCGCAGAGTTCGTGCTTTATAGGGCCGCGGGCTTGGAGTGGCCACTGCGCTGGCACTTCCGCGTCGGGCCAGGCGTGTGACAAATCAAAGCCCGAGTTTGAGCTCGCCCTTGTGCTTCCCACTCTGCCTGTGATACCGGGAAGACCTTTTTTTCTTCTTTTGTTTTGAGGGGTCCTTTTAGCCGGGATCGGTATGTGCAAGCTGGCCTCGACTCCAGACCAGACGGCCAGATAATTGGCCGGGGCGGAGGGGGCGTTCTGCCGACGAGATGGCCTCAACGCTGATGTTGCGCGGCATGCACGCGGGCACTATCATCATCCCATCGACTGGGGCGGGTATGGGTTCGATCGACGCCCTTTGCTTGATTGTGGGCATAGAATGTCCGGCTTATATCCGCGAGACCGGCGCTAGCCGGCCTCGGGCCAGCATGACACATGCTGTATGACTAACAAGCGCCAAGGCATTGGCCGTGGGAGAAGGGCGTACTTGTACATACATACATGGTACTAGGCTTGGGCCTGGGCCTGAGCTCGGGCTTGGACTTGGGCTTGTGTGTGGCAGCAGAGGCCCGGCTGGTCTCGGTGGTGTGCGGGCTGGGCTTGGCCTGGCCGGGATGCAGTTTGCAGGTTGCAGATTGCAGCGTGCAGCTGGCAG
Source organism: Berkeleyomyces basicola (assembly GCA_003671435.1). Classification (NCBI taxonomy): domain Eukaryota; kingdom Fungi; phylum Ascomycota; class Sordariomycetes; order Microascales; family Ceratocystidaceae; genus Berkeleyomyces; species Berkeleyomyces basicola. Next base: position 2,889,694 of record PJAC01000008.1, read on the forward strand.
TCAGCGTCTCTCCCGTCTTGGATTCGTCATGGGGGAGGATGTCGTTGTCTACACATGTATGCATTCACTCTGGTAGTACCAACCCGCTTGTCATGTGTACATATGCAAGCGCAAAAACCCCCTGTCAAAAGTGTCAAAGTCACTCGTGTAAATCCCAGCACAAGAACAGCAAAGAACAACTTGTTTTGGCCTGTCGGCGTTGTTCTAGAAAAAGGGAAAGCGGATCTGGCTGAACGTCAAAGGGAACAGAAAGAAACACAGTGGCATACAAGAGTTGACTAACCAGTAGTTAGCTACGTACATAGTTACTTGATATCGGTGCTTATCCCTCACCTCTCCCCATCCTGCAAGGGAGCCATCCAGTCGTCTTTTCCGCCGCGGCAAACAATTCTTTTTTTTTCTTTTTTTTTTCGCGTTTCTGGGTCAAGTGGCCCGTGAGAACCACGTTACTCGTAGATAAACCGTGCATATGTCTGCCCATGCTAGCTAGTACCTCCAACCCCGATACCGCAGCATCCTGGCTTCCCAGGGTCTGCGCGGGAAGCTGGCCTGCTTACGGGTATTGAGTCAAGCAATTGTATAGCTGGTCAACTACGCACACTCTACTTTGTCTGCACCGCTAGCTCTGTGGACAAAACAGAGCAATAACCTGGCCTTCCGCCCATACCACGACTGCTATACATCTGCCGCCACTTAAGCGTTCGCGGTCGGGCGCTCCTGGACAGTGGGGTCGGGCGCTTAATCAGCCGAGCGGATGGGCGGATAAACTCCGTATGAGTCAAACAAGGCGTGTTGTGTGGTGTTGGAGATAGGATGGCGTCTATTGGAATGCTTCCGCCATGTCCGGCAACTTGCTTGGGTATGACCTCGCACGCCCTAGCCCACATCCCGGGCCATGGGCAAAGATCACACGCCTGGGAAGGCGTGATCGTGGAACCCAGTCAGAAGCTTAGCGGGCGCCACGAAGGAACAAGAGCGGTGAACGAATACGCATACGCATACCGATCTTCTATGGCGCCGTTATTAAGCTAAGCCATTAAGGTTGCCTGCCCATGGACATCCCACTAGTCTCGAGAACATGGAACAAGTGCAACTCACCCTAGAGTAAACCATGGCTCGTCGTGGTGTGGCATCGAGCATTAGAGTCATACTTTGGTGATTCAAGGGACAGGACAAAGAGTCATGATTGGGGAACCCATTCTCCAACACGATCCCCCTTTATCCTGGTGTGTAAACGTCAACCATTCTGACTCTAGCCCAGCGCCACGCCATTTCAAATCGCAACCAAGAAGCCCACTGACTGGTGCGCTGCCAGAGGATGAAAGAGCTTTGTTCTCGAGGTCCACCGAAGCCAACATCTATGCATATTGTCAGAGTCCCAATCCCTTTCCGCATTAAACAGAGCGGCTGTATATTTCTGTACCTGAAGGTGGGGTGAACCAGGGAAGCTTGATCTTCCTCCTATGTAGTCAACATTTAATGGCTAGGCTTATTATAGTGCTATATTACACATCTTGGAGAATCCCAACTGTCAAGGTATGTGTAAGTGAACGGCCTCCCGGTACGAGAGAGGTCTCCGGGATGTTTGAAAAAATGAATACTAAAGGTCCTTTAATGACGACTCTTGAGTCATATGGTTAGCCAATGGGAAAAACCCCCCGATTATGTCTTCATGCTACACTGATAGTCATGTACGAATATCTAAGCTGCGTAACCTTGGGCCATAGTCCTGGTTCTCCCCATATATCGCGGAAATCACTGGCGTACGGCCACAATCCGAGTCCGGCCTTGCCGGGACCGGCGACTCTGCTCAATTTCTCTCCTCTCCTTTTCGAGCCTGGCGGCCCACAGAGACGCGCCAGTAGCAGTGGTAATAAGAAAGAAAAAGGACAAGACAGGAATCAGCTGCAGAATCATGGCCATAGTTCCAAAGCCCGTGTACTCCCACAGCCGTCTCCGCAGCTCCATCCTTTTCTGTTTATTATTCACGCCCCGCAGCTTGAACCAGCGGTAATGGGATAGTTTCCCTAGACGTGATCCTGTGATAATGATAAACATAGGGACGCCAACCACTGGAATCAAGTTGAGCGGGAGGAAAAATATGAGTTCGAAGATTTGCTTGAAGCTGAATGGTGAGAATATCGCTCGTGTCGTCGGCTTCCCCAGCATCTTGAAGGCATCAGGGGCTTCGAGGTTGAGCTCACGGTGGGGAGAAATCATATCCTGGAGTGAGCTTTCGATGAAAATAGCCTGGTTTGGGTTGTTAGCACAGGATTGGGGAAAACAGGCACGGTTAGAAGTAGTAGTACTCACATCCCAGACATCAACAAGACATTCGTCAACAAAGAACCCTTCAAAGAGAGCCTAAAGAAGTCGTTAGCATGAATCCTCCATGTACTCCAAATATCGTGGCCAGGTCGCGCCTTACCTGGATTATCACCAGTCCTTCGCCTAGAACCAGAAACGTTGCGCCAGCCCACGCAGCCCAGCCCTGGAAAATGGCCAAGAAGGCCACCTGCGGCAAGAATGCAAAAGCGAACAAGACAAAATACACCGCAAACGACAAGAGCGTCAGCGGCAGCAAGCGACCGAGGGCAATCGGCCACAGCTCGCGATGTGTGACAAAGTATCCGATGCCGCGGAAGGGATACGACGCCGCGACGGCGCTTCTCTTGAAGCACGACTCCCGCCGGATCACGGGAGCGAGCAAAGACTCGAGCTCCGAGGCCTGCGAGGGATTTGCGGCTGCCATGTTGCGCGGGGGCGGATGGATGGTCCGGAGAAGAAAACTGGGAAAGGCGCGGAAGACACGCAGCTGTGCAGGGAAATCAGGCGGTGAGGCGATTCACGTGGGTGATATTGCGCCCCTCGCGGCAAGTCTTTTCTATAGTACCAATGTTGATATAGCCTATAGCTGCAGACTCTCAAAACCACAATGTCGGAGATGGAGAATCTGGTCTGTGCATTTCAAAGGCGTTGCTCAATTGCGCGTAGAACAAAGCGGCTCTGTTTCTGGTAAAGCCGGCCGGGGGGTTGTGCAACTCTGTTGTGCGTGAAACGAAGGGAGGCCATTTGTCACGTCCAGTTGTTTTTCTTCCCTTTGGTATTTGAAGCTAATCGAGATGGAGAAACGGTGTGACGTCACCGACACGTGACCTCGGGGGTTGGGTTTATTAACCCTTTTGCTCAGGATTGTATTGCTAGCGTCGCGAGGACGTGGGCAAAGGAAGAAAAGTAACCCTTTGCCGCTTTTTCAACAGGACCTAAACACTTTCAGGGCAAGATCCAACAGCAAGAAAATAATCGACTGAGTAGCACAATGGCGATGAAGTTTCGACTCGCCTTATTACTGTTCTTCAATGTTTTTTTTGTCACGAGACTCAATGGCAGCTACTAACTAGAACACTTGCCCTCTTTTTTTGTGTTACAGATAACTATTTGCTGTGTAACTCATGTTTGAAGCTCACATGAACAACATGGAGAAAAAAGTCTTCCATGAGTGTTGAACCTCGTGAAAAAAATTCTTCACTAGTCTTCCACTTGATTCATTTTGGTTCTCAAGTTGATACTTTCACCAATGAGATAGACAGATAACTTGCTTTCCGTCATGATTATATGCAAGGCAAATCACGAGGCTGTTGGGCAGCGTGCATCTCGCCCGCATACAGTGAGATGAGCCTGATTGTCGAAAAAGGCCCTTGACGTCCCCCTCAATTTAACGTTTATTTTCTCAGAAGAACAAAATCGACCAGGACTTGATTCTCGACAACACCTCACGTTCATCGTTGCGTTCCCGCGAAACACATCATCCACCTGCCATGACTACCTTCAATGAGAAACCGATAGCCCCTATCCCCATACCATTTCCAACATGGAGGCGCTTGGTGCTGCTGCCTCTGTCACCACAGTTGTTGAGTTGACTGCCAAAATTGGCTCGCTTTGCTTAGGTTACAGCAAAGCTGTCAAAAACTTTGCCATTGAAATCAATGAACTAAAGGAGGAAATCGCCCGCTTAAGAGCAGTGGCCAATGAAGTTTGAGACTTGTTATTATACAAGTCACAGGGACAAGAGCCTGAACAGTTTCGGAATTTCCTTGCTGTTCTCCAAGAGAGCACCACAAAGCCAAGTGAACTATCCCGAAAGCTGACTACTAATCTCACTAGAAATTGAAAAAAAACGTTATAATCGCTCACCGAAATGGCCATTCAAGCGTCATGAAGTGGTTGAATTTATGGGGAACATTCGAATGTGTAACGAAATTATGTCTAATATTTTCCAAGCCCATCAAGCGTAAGGCGTCCCTTCTACTTTTCTTAGGTAGACTCTAACAAATGTTTCGTTTAGTAATTTTCTTCATAAACTCTGGCTCAAAACTATCCTAGAGACCCTCACCACCGCAAATGGAGCATAATTTGACTCCCACGACGAAAGATATAATCCATTCTGCCTGGCAGGAACGCGGTGTCAAATTGTGTAAACTACCACTGCGCCAAAAAGACGAGCGCTCATTTGGACTTGCTTACTTAGTGTGGCTTCTATCTTCCATTATGTACGCTGGGCTATACTTGACCCTCCTTGCATATGCTAACTGGGTAACTTGGCCTCTTTGTAGTGATCCCGACGGAGATAGCTTGACACAGGGCTACATGTGTAACGCGGACAAAATAGGCAGGTAGTACCAAGTCTGGTAAATATTGAGCAAACTACATCAAAAGCATCACGACGCGGCAGATTTTGAGTTTTGAAAGCGTATATTCAAGCATAAAACGTGAGGCGTCAGAAAAAAAACAAGATGTGAAAAAAAAAACCATAAAAAAAATAAACAAGAAGTGAAAAAGACCAGGCCACAAAAAGAAATCTCCTCCGGACAGGCTTGAACTGTCAACCTCCTGATGTCTGCATCTCGAGATGTGATGCTTAACAGTCAGACGCGCTAGCCAATTGCGCCACAGAGGATCTTCCTGGCTGGTTGCTGACAGTGCTCGCACTATCGCGGCATTTATATGCAAGTCAAGTCAAACTTTAGGCAACCAGCTCGTTGACATCAACCACGCTGTACGTGATCTCGTTGCCGGTAGCCGGCGGCAGCCAGCCACCACCGACGATGATGACCTTGCTGGGGTCCTTCTCCATGGTGCGGACCCAGCGCGAGTAGGCTCTCGGGTTGGGAACGTTGCGGGGGACCCAGGCGTCAGGAGCGCCAAGCATCTGGTTGGTGAAGACCTGCGACTCGACACCGGAGCTGAGGATAATGGTGCCGTTGGCACCGCCGACGGGCGACCAGGTGATGGCGGGCGATGAGGTGATGGTGTTGCCCGCCGTGGTCTTGAGAAGCTGTCCAGGCGCGCTGAGCACGGTGTACGGGGTATCGGCAATGCGGTAGCTGACGTGGCAGCTGTCGCCGGTGCGGCACGTCTCGTAGGCAAAGATCCACTTGCCGTTGGGAAGCTCAGCAAGCGCCGGCATGCCGGGACGCGACTCGTAGTCGCCCTCGACGTGCACGTCGTCAACGAGAGGAGTCCAGTCGACCAGGTTGGTCGAGGTGGTGTGGACGAGCTTCTGGCCATAGCTGGGGTCGCGCTGGTCAGAGTAGTACACAGCAACCGCGCCGTCAATGTACCTGGTGAAGAGCGAGTTGGTTAGAAGGGAAAGTAAGCCGGCGGACAGAGAAATATATTGCTTACATCACTAGAGGCTCCCAGATGGGCGTCAGGCCGTTGACAGGCCGGGCCTCTCCGCCCTCGCCCAGCGTCGAGACAAACTCCCAGGTGAGGCCCTCGTCGGTGCTGGCATAGATGTCCAGCTTGGTCTTGGAGAGATCGGTAGGGATACTGTTGCCAGCGCACAGGATGGTGCCAGCGGGATATTTGCCAACAGGGCGCGGCAGCTGGAACAGATCAGGCTGGTAGCGCAGGCCCCAGCCGTTGACGGTGTCGTGAACCTGCGAGATCTCCTTCCAGGTAGCGCCGTTGTCGGTCGACTTGTAGATGGGGAAGTGCACCAGCGGCGGCTCGGGCGAGTAGTTCTCCCATGTGCTGAGAATCGCGCCAGACTGCAGCTGGATAGCACGCGCGTACAGGACCTCGGGGTCGGTCCAGTTGGCGTCGGACGGCGGCGAGAAGATGACGACGTTGTTGATGGTGGGAGAGGTAGTTTGCTTGGCAACGACTCTGCTGGGCGCAGGGCTGGCGGCAACCAGGCCACAGGCCGAGGTCAGAGCGAGTGTGAGGGCAAAGAGCATGGTGGGAAAGGGAGAGAATAGAGACGGTGCAGTGAGGCGAGGAGTGTAAGTGAGAACAAGACTGTGAAAGAAGCTGTGCTTGGGAGGAAAAGGATATTGTGCACACCAAGAACCAGACCCGGATGTCTTATATATGCAATCGTGGAGCAGGCTCTCCTACCAGTAACTACTGCTTCCACAAAGGCAAGCAGGCTTTCCACATGCGCTTCTCTCGCATCGCATGAATGCTGCTCCCGTTGCCGATCACCGGCAAATGGGAAATCTCTCGCAGCACCCCAGACCAGTGCTCAGCCAACTCCCCCCTGACCCATCTGCCGCGGCTTCTGGCTGTTGCTATTGTCGGCTATCGGATGCTTTAGATGGCAATAAGCGCAGTTTCTGGGCTTGATTTGGGTGAGACATGCGACAAGTTGGGGTTGCTGGTAGGCGGAGGGGGGCATCTAACAAAGACCTCATACAAAGACAAGCAAGCATGACATGTCACACATGTGCGCCTGTATAGATGTAGATATATCTGATCTCCAACAAAGTAAGATCAGGGACCTGGTGTAATAGTGAGCCTAGTTACAACTCCACCCACCTCGACTTACATGTGTGGCTTGGCTCTGGTGTTAGCCTGTCTGCACGGTCCTCCTCGCATCGTGTTTCTCCCACAGCCAGGACTCGCCATCCGGATGAGACATACCCGCCCAACGAACACCCAAAAATATCCGCGCCACTTACACCTTTTCCCATCTCAGCCCACGCTCAGGGGTCTGCGTCGGTATATTCTCAAGCGCACCACTGAAACCAGTCCAGCCCAGTCCCCACGCTCCGAAAGAGCTCGCGAGAAGCACCCGCCCCCTTGGAACCGTGGAGTTGGGGTTGGACTCGAAATCACGTGTGGACAAGGGTGCCACAGGCGACGAGAAGCTAAAGCCCAAAGCGGAGAAGAGACCGACACGCGAACGGCCTTGGTCTGTGATGGCGGCACTCGTTCTTCAAGCTTTTTTGAAAGGCGGCTGGAGCCGGTCCGACCGTTGGAGAAGTGCCAGCGGAAGAGGCAGTTGGCCAAGACTATCCAAGACTATCCAAGACTATCCAAGACTATCTTATGTCCGTAAAAGTGCCTAGCGCCAGGGTCCAATTCTGCGTTGAGAATCTTGGGGCTGCTCGTTTTCTTCCTGGACATCCAGCTGTATTGCTTTGCTTGGGACTATCGTCACATATCAATGCCGCAATAAACCCTATGAATAGATAGCTTCAACTGATATATGTGTAACTATGCATCTATGTAATTCTACCTCGGCCCAGTACCAGCCATACTGTGCATGACCCCTATCCCTCTACTGGAACACATAAATAACGCCCGACCGGTCCACGGACACCGATATACTGTACGGCAGCTCCAGCAGCGCCACGTCCGTAATGCAATCCAGATGCGACCGCAGCAAGTGCTGCTGCTCCTGTGAAATCACCGTATTCCGCGCTGGCCGCGCAGTGCGGTGTCTGTTACTATGCGCATCCGCCGCGTCCACTCTCCTGCCGCTGCTGTTGCCGTCCGTTGCCGTACGCACCGCCCGCTCTGTGTTGATGAGCACGCCGGGCGCTGGGTTCGACGCAACAAAGCGTGGGCGCGGCTCGTCGGGCCCAAGGCCAGCGTAAACAAGAGAGTTCTCAAGCAGCGCCAAGTCCCAGAAACGCAGTTTTTTGTCCGAGCCGCCGGTGATGATGAAGGCGTGCTTGACCTCGTGGCCGTCCTGCGAGACACCTGTGCCCACTATCATCGCGCGCACGCCACGGTCGGTTACGGAAGCAGTCGCGGGTGTGTGGCTACTAGACGGTGGCTCAATGTTTGTTGCAAAGCGACCAAGCATGCCCTCTGGCTTGTCGTGGTCGACGTCCCAGGCCGTATAGTTCTTGGAGCCTTCCCTAGGCATACCAGTGCTGGTGGATGCTGGCGACGAGCTAGCGATACGGTAGACCTCGCGGCATAGAGTCTTTTCAATATCCCACACAGTAACCTCGCCCAATCCCGTGCCACCAGCTACGCATATCCATTTACCATGGCCCTTGGTTGGATGGTGGCCGATGCGGTAGATTGGGCTCTTGCCTGGAACGCCCCAAGCCTTGAGACGCATACGGAAACGCAAGTCCCACAAGTCGATGACGCCGTGGGATGTGCCGACGGCAATCCAGTTGCGCTTGCGGTCGATGCAAAAGCAGGTCGGCATGCCATGGTGCACCGGATTCTCAAGCACATACAGCTCTGTCATCAGTCGGAGGTCTAGTGCCACAATCCGGGACCGGTTAGTCGCCAAGACCAGCACCGACGCGTTTTCCTGCTTAAAGTGCTCGCTCCAGACAGCAAATTCGCCGCTGGGTAGCTGGTATCGACGTAGTTGTTTGAGCCGGCCATAGCGCACGCTGAGGCTGGCCGTGACATCCACCTTGACCACATGCACGCTGCCGTCATCAGCACACGTTACAAAACAGTAGCTGGCTTCGACAAAACAGAGCGATACAATCCGTACGCCAGGCGCATGATGATATGTTTGCCGCGAGCGTTGTGAAATATTGCGCTCAAGTCGCTGTGTGTCCCACACCTTGGCCGTGCCGTCGTCACCCGCTGTCACAAAAAAGCGGTGGTCTGGCGACACAGCCACCTTGTTGATAGCCGCAGTGTGTTCAGAAAACATGGCCACCAATCTGTTTCCAGGTCTCCATTTCGTACCGGGGGCGCCGGCTACCAAGATATTGCGTCGTTGGCCAATAGGAGACACAAATGGACCAAAGTCAGCCATATCATATGCGTAGTTTTGTAGAAAAATCGCATCCAACATTTTGAGGATGTTGGGATCGTTGCCTTCGTAGCTGTGCTGCACTTTGATGCCCACATCTTGGGCCTGTGTCTGGGTTTGACCTGCTGACAAGGCCCCGGTTTCGTCAGGTGCAGAAGCTGGCGCAGACGGCACAAAAGGTCCCTCCACCTGACCGAACACAGTTGTATCTGATGTCCCCGTCTCAGCCGCCGTCTTGTTGCCATCACGGCGGTCCAAGAGCGTTAGTGCACTTGGCTTGAACTTTAGAGACCGGCGATTCGATGTCAAGCTGGCGGCATCACTGTTTTCCCGCGTTGGTGGGCGCAAGCTTCCGGTAAATGGACCAGCTACACTTTCATCTCGCGAGATCATGCGCGTGTGGCTTACACTACGTGACGGCCCGCTGCCACTCTTTTTCCGTTTGGCCGTCTCGTCAATTGTCATGGATGCATCCATTAAAGCGTCAGAAATAGTGTATGTAGTCTTAGGTGCGGGCTCGGTCGTTGGGCTACTGCCGTCCTTAGGTGTATCATCGAAAAAGACAGTTTGTGGGGTGATCCCTAAACTGCCCAGGAGAATCAGCGAGCTGCTCTTAGAATTAGCTGCTGAAGGTCCTGAGATAGTCGAGACCGTTCCCGAGGATACTGCTGCTGATGCCAGTACGCGGGCCTTGGCGCGGGCAAAGCGCCACACAAACTCCCTTAAAGCTAGGAGCTTGAATTCATCCTCAGCCGTCATACCAAGATTTCGCAGCTTAGCGACCCACTGCTCATCCTCGTCATCGCGGGGTACCTTGGCCAGCGTCTTGGGCATATTATTACCCTTAGCCTGAGGGCCTAATGGAACTTGCAGGACCAAGGACCGTAGGCTCTGAAACGGTTTCCAAAAAAGACTACGCTCAGCGTTGGATGCCCACATGACGGCATGATCGTAAACGGGACGTGATAAGGGTTTCTTCAGCAGGTCCAGCAGGTCTATCTCGTTGAACTGCGGTGCGGCATACACCTTCATGTATGGCTGAAGCATGGGGAGGATGATGCAACGGACGTCGGCATACGACAAGTATCTACACGCGGCAGAGATGAACTCGGCAGCTGTCTGTCGAATCCACAGGTTGGGATGCATGGAGCAGCGCGAGATGATGTCAACTAATTCCCAAATCTTTGGACGTGACAACAGACCAAGCGAAGCCAGCTGGGCCAGGGCATGGATGGCTGATTGAATGACAAACTCTTCAGGGTCAGCAAGTGCCTGCATTAACAACGGTAATATGAACTGGTCCAAAGCCGTAGCGCCAACCAGCGTTGAAATTCCCACTATCGTGTCGAAGAATGCACACTTGAGCATCCAATCACGATCGTTGAGGTATGTGTTGAGATGGGTCAGTAGGATGTCGTTTGCCTCAACAGGTCCGAAGAAAAGACACAGCGCTGGAACTGATGTTAAAAAGGCTCGACGCACGTAGACATCTGGGTCTTCGATGAGAATCTTGGTGTGGTTTTCGAATAGCCCGTACAGTTGGCGTTGGGCATTATCAAACAGCTCATCAAAGGCTACCTCGTCATCCTCGTTGGCAGACTCAATCTCTGAGTCAGCATCAGAGAAGCCACTCGTGCGTTTGACCTGCAGTGTGGCTGCCATTTCTAAGAAACGCGAAGCTGTCACGGCCAACGCACCAATACAGGAGGCGTAGGTAGCGCGAACAAGACGTGTTGCCGGTGGCCTTTTATTTGGCGTGCCCTTGAGTACGGCGTGAATTCGAGGGATGATGTACTCAACAAAAACGTGTGAGTTGATGGGTGTGATTGTTTTGACCATCTGTACAAGCTGTGTGATACTACGCAGGCTGGCCATGGTTACCATATCTGAGTCGTCGGTGAGCAGGCTAACTAGGTACGGCAGCACACGATCAAGCCGTGCCTCGTCCGTCAGTCTCTCAGCAAATACCAGGAGTAAATCACAGGCACGGATTCGTGAGGCCGACCGCGCTGTGTTGCGCATAGACGAAGTCACCAGATTCAGGAAAATCAGTGTCCCGTCGTCCTGTAGATTCATAGTATCTGTTGCCACTACGTGGTCGCGGTTGGCCACACTAAGATGGATGGGGAACTGGTCGAGGCCTAGGCGAGACGCTCGGCGATGCTCCTGGCCACACCTCGGGCCATCCGATGGCTGGGGTTGTGCAGACCCCATGTTCAAAAAGTACATGATCTTATCAAGGTCGTTGAATACATGGTCAATACGTTCATCCGGCTCGCCAAGATGTTTGTGTGTGGTGTTTGTTGTGGTTTGGTTCGGCCACATGGCTGGTCTGGACACATCTGTCATCATGTGCATGTACTCATGCAAGAAACCGTAAAAGTACTCGGGGAACACCTTTCCGCGGAAGAATTCCAGATATTGGTCGGCTGTGTACCGACTTTCTGGATCCAGCTGTATCATGTGGGCAATCATTTCCCGGACCTCCTTGTCAGCGATGACACTTAATGCGGTAACGGTCGGGTCGTACTCGCCACGGCGGTACTTGTATAACTGGCTGAGTGTGAAAAGCTCCGTCTCCAGGAAGAGCTGGGCAATCAAACAGCCAGCGCTAAACACATCCATGGCCCATGTCAATTTGCAATCGTCCTGCTGCTGTTGTGATGCGCCGGCTGGTATGAAGCGTTCGGGCGCTATATAGCACGTCCGCTTGCCAGCAGTGTCGAAGAAATATGAGAAGTCAGCAGGGTTATCATCAGGTAGCACAACGGGCTTGTACGCAGAGGAAAAGTCGGTTAGGTAGACCCAGTTCCACGATGTGACAAGCACGTTCTGGGCCTTGATGTCGCCATGGTAGATGTCACGGGCATGGCAATCCCGTAGAGCGCAAAGCAACTGAAAGGCCAGCCATTTTTTGTCAATATCCTCGAGGAATGGTCGCGTGCTCATGCGGTCGTAGAGCGAGCTGTGCAAGAACGGCCGCACAAGATATCCATTTGTTTCTGTTTCAATGACGCGCTGAAAGGCAAGGACATTAGGGACGTCGGAAAGAGCCTTGCGCTGTCCTAAATATTGAGACGAATAATCAGATTAGCCAACAATGCAAACACCTAATCCGAAGAAAAGGGGGAATGCAACTTACGGATGATCTCGCTGCTGTACTTCTCCAGTGACATGGGTGTGTATGGCTTCACCAGCGCTTTGACAAGCACCACGCCTTCACTGTGACGCGCGCGAATGCTCTTCATGAACTGTGCGTTGCCCATGCTCTTCTCATACATAAAGTCCACCATCTCAGGCACATCAATTCCGGCCGACCCCGCCGTGGGCGTGGCCAGCGAAAATGCCTGGCCCATGATGGCCGCGTAGCGATTGAATATGAGCGGTTGTATGTGTTGGCAAGTCGTGTGAGCTTCACACACACGCGTATTATATGTAGCCTCTGTAATACAAGGCGCGATATGCGGGTGTGATGGCAAATGTAGCCCCGTGTCAGCGGCGTCGCCCGTGTAAAAGACTCAAAGGCAGGCGCCGGCAATCCGTGTATCAAGGGCTTCGTAGGGCTCGCCACTCACGTCATCATCAGTTGCCCCTCCGCAGATCCGATGACGGGCGGTAGCGCAGATGAAAATTGGTGTGTGAGAAGGATATCGGGGAGATGCAATCGAGGTCGACCAAGGAGCGCGTGGTATGGGAAGATTAGAGATAACGGGTGTCGTTTAATCGCGGGTTTGGACGAGTTGAATTCAAATATGTCGGAAGCTTCGCGTAAATACGCAGAAACTCAATGGAGGTTTGGTAGCAGTCAAGAGCCGCCGGATTGATGTTGGGCTGATGAAAAGTAGAAGCTTGAGCTGAATAGAGCTCCGGCCTCTTAGATGAGGGCAGCCCTATGACGTCTGGGCATCACTAAACGACAAGCCGCCTTTGCTAATATATATCCAAAGAAGCGGGTCTGTATGACTAAGCAGGCAACGACGCAAGGGAACCATCAAAACACAAAGCAGAACCAACCAACAGTTAGTTACATGACTACCTAACTCTGTGAATTATTCATGCATATTCAAGATGTAAATGACAGAACCACGGGTTTCAAATATAATGATGAATAGATAGATAGTATCAAGGTATCTAGAAAACAGATTCAACCCAATATTGAACCCCAAAAATACATGACGGAGTATTGCAACGTAGGAAAAGAAACAAGGGGAATAGACAAAGAAAGGAACGACACCCAAGAAAAAAAAGAGAAGAAACAACAGCCAAGGACATCTCCTTCGCTTACCAAAAAACAAGTAGGCGGCATGTAGTTAAAGAGAATAGGCAAGAAGAGGAGAGAAGAAGAAAAGGCTAGTAAAAATACCTCCCCAAGAAAGTGAGAAAGAAAGAAAAAAGAAACAAAGTCGGGAATAAGCTCTCATCAGTGTGTGTGTATGTGTGTTTTTTAGTTCATTATGGCCGAGGCTGTTGCTGCGATGGGGGTTGTTGCGGCTGCTGGAACGGCCCACCACTTGAGCCGCCTCCCTCGGTAGACACATCGCCATCAATGGTCTTGCGCCAATGATCTGGCATGCAGACACACACCAGCGGGAAAGCCTTAATTTCGCCGCTGACGGGCGGCGTGGCATCACGGCCTACCGCGGCTGATGCGCTGGATACGCCGCTGTCTCGTTGTGCCTGACGGCGGGCCTCCCACTCCTCGGCACGCTCGTCCATCATGATGCCGGTTGCCCAGCCATCATCCCAGATACCTACCACCTTGACCATGTCGCCACGCTCCAGAGTAAACTCGTCGGGTGCGCGGGGCTGGTAAGCCCATAGGACTGCCACACGCTCGCCAGGGTGGATGTCTTCATGCGAGTAGTAGTCCTTGAAGAACGGCAGCTGTTCTGACTGCTGGCTGTTGACACCTGGGGCAGACGATAATTCACCAGCGCTAGTGGGCGAAAGAGGCTCCTCAGTGTTGAGCATTGAGCTGCTGGAGAGCGAGGCATTGCGGCGCACTGTGGCTGGTGGTGGGCGAAGGATTGCAGCGCGCGGCTCGGGGCTCTCGCCAAAGCCGTCAGATGATGATCGGTCATTGATGTGATGGCGGCGGGAAGTAGGAGTAACACCAACATTACCCGAAGTAGTCGAGGGGACATTGGCGTGGCCTTCGAGGGCTGACATGCGGGCAATTCTGCCTCCAGGGAGCACTTCGTATCCCTGGGGCGGTGGCGTTACGGCAGTGGGAGGTGCAGATAGGGAGCTCTTGGCACCGTGCTGAGACGGAGGAAGCGATGATCCCTTGCGTGCAGGCGAGGGCTGGTTAAAAACACTTCCATTGGAGCTTCCACGGCGGCGACGACGCAGGAAGGCTCTGATGAGCCAGACAAGACCCAACAGAAGAAGAGCACCGGCAATAGAGCCAATGACGATACCGGCAATTGCGCCTCCAGACAGACCACCATCGTCGTTGTCTTGGCCCGAGGCGGTATCTGATGAGGCGCCGGAAGTGGAGGTAGCCGTGGGAAGACTGAAGGTCATGGTCGAAGTAACAGAAGGGAGAGTAACGTTGGCGCAGATTGAGCCGGCATTGGCAGAGTAGCAGCATGTATCGGTCGAGTTGATGCCGCCAGTAGCACAGTAGGAGCATAGACCAATGGTACTGTCTCCGAAGCCGCAGTTGGTGGCCTCGTTTGCTGCACCGGAAATGCACGAGGCAGAGAGGGTTTCATCCGAAGAGGCGCAAAGGTTGAAGTCGGCCTTGATAAGGCCCATGGCGTTGGAGTTTGCATTGCCGCAGAGCGAGCTGTCATCGGTGACATAGGCTTCACTTGATGCGAATTGGGCCTATGTGAGTGTGAAGGACTATGTTAGACACCAGGCCTGTAGGCGCTTTCAGAGGCGCGTGATTTTTATACTTACACAAGAGGTAGCACAGAGAGGCATGGAATCAGCACTAGAGACACCGCATTCTGATGCTGACATTTGTATCAAGGCACTGCAAATAGTAGACTTTGTCCAACGGGCATAGTACTCGGTGGCATTTCTGTAGTTGACAGCATTGCAGCCAAACTGATTTTGGTACTTTTCCTTAATCCAGGACGTGTTGACATAGTTGCTGATTTCTCGGTCAAAGCTGGTGAGGTCGGTGACATAGGACATGAATGAGCTGTGGGAAGAGCTAGGTTAGCGTGTAGCCAGGCTTAAATGAAGAAAGGATTTGGTGCGGTTATAGTGCGGTGTGATTTTGGGGCAAGGAGGCCGGGCGCAGAGCCCGAATCCGGGGCCATTGGCTGGTATAGCAATAACAATGGCTTTGTGCCCGGGGGCTCGGCAGACAAAGTGGCAGCGCCACATGGTCAGCCGTGGTGGTGGCTTCAAGAGACACGCCATCACAGTGGCAATCACAGACACATCTCACACACCACACAACACATCTACTACAGAGACATGGGCAGCTGGCTGAAAATCAAGACTTACTATGTCTCGGCCAAGGTATCGTTGAGTGATATTGAGGCGCCAGACCACGCGGGACACGCCGTGGAACCCGAAAGAGAGAAGCAGTCGCCGGTGGCGGCCGAGACCAAGGCCGGCGTGGCGGCCAGGGCCATGACCAGCAGCGGCGTATGTGTCATATCTGGCCGATACATAGAGGCCTAGAGCACGGTGAAATTCGTGGACTTGGGTGAGCTGTTGACTGGAATGGTTCGGCTGGCGTTCGTTTAATTCGGGGCCTAGAAATGGCTGCTGGACTGGAATGGAAGGGGGCGGTTGGTTGTCGGGAATTCTGGCAGTTGTCTTTCCCTACGACGAGGATGCAGTCATAACCTCGGAGGCAGATGGCGATGTCGATATGCAAAGATGCGCGACGCAGAGTTTTCTCGAGATTGGCGTTCTCTCGGTGTTGACACAATAAGGATGTCGATTGTCGTTTCGGGATCGTTCCTGATTAGGCGACGATGTAGTGAGAGAAGAACGGGCAGATAACCAGACGGCAAGAGCAAGACTCGAAGCGATGGCTCAGGCAGAAGTACGAAGGAGTCCAGCGAAAAGACTGTCGATGAGGGCAGCGTTGGGCAACGTGGATGGAGATCGGGGCTGCAACAGGGTATTTGCTGGCTTTTGGGCGCATATGCAAAGCGACGGCGAGCAGGCAATTGGCAGAGCGAAGAAAGACTGCGGGTGAGGGAGCGAGACCAAGACTGGACTGAATAACAGAGTTTGCTGGATGTCTGGAACTGATGCTGTGCTCGAATCGCGTCGGAAAGGGGACGAAGGAAGCTGACAATACAAGCTAGAGGCCGTGGTGGATGATGACAGCAGGCGATGGCGAATAAAATTAAGCAGCAAAGAGCGAGGGTGAGGGCGTGATTTGGCGTGAGGCGACGATAAGGAATAAAGAAAATAAGAAAAATAGCGGGAAGAAAAGAAGAAGAAAAAAAAACAGAGCAGATTGAAACGAGTGGCAGGCTCTCGAGAGGGCGGCGATTTTCACGGCGACAGCGACGGCGACGGCGACGGCGAACGACGGCAGCAGAAGCACAAGCAGCAGCAGCGGCGATGAGGATGTGAAGAGGGATGAGATTCGAGGCGAGAAGCCAAAGTGCAAGATGTAAGGCAAGGCAAGATGCTGAGTTGTGGGCGGGTTGGCCAGAGTCGGCCACACTCCTTGGAAGATCAAGGATAGCGGGCGGCAGGGGACGAGAGACGCCAGGGAGCGAGAGATTTTTGCCTGTAGAATTGCAATGGAATGGAATTACAGGGCACCAGCCTGCTGGGCCACAATGCACCAACCCGTCAGACACGCCCAATTGCAGTTTACAGTTGCAGGGCATGGGCCTGGGGACCCGGGCTCTCCCACTATAGATACAGCCAACAACTGACTGTAGCCAACCAACTACAGGTCCCAACCCGAGACTCTACAGGCTCTAAACACGCCAGCCCGCCCCTCTGCTTCCATGGCCACAGGGTCTCACGCCGGAACTCAGGGGCCGCGGTGCAAAGGATTAGAGCCCTTGGGCTAAGCTCTACGCAAGGATTGGCCCTGCTTCAGTGGTCTGGTGCCGAAAATGACCACGCTGCACTATAAATGAACAAGGTGAAAGTCCAAGCTTGTTTCTTTTTTTTTTTTCCTTTTACAAATGGCTTGACATTCACCTCCGGTGCTCAGGCTGCCAATCGGCTCGTTCAGAGGCAAAATCTGAGGATGGCCATGCGCGAGGGCACAGCAGTGCCACGGCAGAACAAAGAAAAGAAGAAAAAAGAACAAGAACAAGAAAAGGGAATAAAAAAGACAGACAGGAAACATGGCCCTAAAGCAACACCAAACGAGGCTTTGACGCGCCCACATGAAAACGAAATGAAGAGGAACAGCGGTTGCAGATCCGCTGTGCAGGAAAGGAATAAAAAAGCAAATTAAACGCAATAAACAGCAAGGAAGAAAGCGGCCGGCCGTGGGTTCTGCACAAAGCCTGCCAGGTACAGGAAAAAAATTTGGTCCTCTCCTCGCCTTTCCCTTACCTGTGCTGCCCTTCTCTTTCTCTCTCTTCCCCTTCCCTTCCCTTCCCTAGCCTCCCCCCCTTGCCCCCTTGCTCCCTGTCCCCTCTTCGTATCTCACTCATCTCTCAACTACTCTACTACTTCACTTGCTCAAACTCAGCCCTCTCTCTCCCTCTATCCCTCATTCTCTCTCTGCCCTCCCCCCCCTTCATCTTCTCTCTTGTTATTCTACCATGTGCATGCTTTCTTCTTCCTGCCAAATGTTTGTTTCGTTTGTCCCCAAGCGACGGGCTCCAGATACACACATGCACGTCCGTCCTGTTTCCGTTGTAAGCTTGTCTTTTCTTGTGGTTTCACATTGCTGTCAACAAACAAAGCCGCGGGCTATTCTTCGCCTACTCTAGCTCAAGTTCTAGCTCTAGCTCTAATCTTCTGATACCCCGTAGTCTAACACAAGCTTTGTCTATATGTGTGGACATACAATATATTTTTCATGTTGTCCCAACACATGTCAGCCAGCGTCAGTGTCAGCACTTAAAAGCTCCTCATATTACTCGAATATAACAGCCACAACCCTAATGAATACTACATGTCTATACTAGCATTATCAACACTGGCGTTGTTTTTGTACACCTCCTATTCCGGCCTATTCGTCCTTCCGTTCATGGATCATACATGTTGATTTCCCTTCCAACTCTTCGTCCTTTTCTTCGTGTATGCAGTGTCTGTCTGACATGATTATAACTTGCACGTCTCATAGTTCTCAACATCTTTTCTCACTCCATTGTCACTTCAAGATATTGATATGGTTATAGTTGAGTGAAAGTACCTATTTTTGAGCCCCAGTCAGAAATAATGATGACAAGCTCTCAGTACATGGCCTTTATATCGCGAGCTGTGACACCAACGTAGTCACTTTCCTTCCGACCCAAGCACGCGGCTGTAGTTTCCAGCGAGATCTTCATCCACGCACGGATAACTGCTGACGACAGCACAAAGCTCGACTTCGCACCCTGTGAGTGTGAAAGTCTTTATTAACCTGTCTACTCGCGAGGGATTCTCGACATACGACAGGGGACTATTACTAGTGCCAGAAAATACATAACAAACAGCGAAAACCAAAATCTAAAACCATGCATACAGAAACCCCACAATCCAAAGTATAATGACAGGAGGTCTCCCACCTGCCCAGCGCAGAGGCTGTCCTTCGTCCGCGTGGCACCAAACAAGACCCAGAGTCCTGGCCTCACCGCCGATGTAGTGATAAAAAGGTTTTGGGCAAAATAAGAAAAGGGGGTTGGCGGCGTGTTCACGCCAGAGGGTTGGCAGCGCGGTTGCGCAAAAAGATTAGGGCCCCAGAGGCTAAGCTGCCCCGGGCAGGGTCGGACCAGGCGGTGGAGGGTCGGGCGGAGGGCGAACTGGGGAGTCCCCTTCCTGCGGGTGGAGCGCTTCGGAGGTACCGGGCTTCGCGCCCCATCTCACCCAATCTCAAAATTGTCAACTTGGGGCTCAAATCAACTTTCCCACGTCGAAAAAAAAAAAAAAAAAAATAAACTCTTCCATGCACATCCTCAAGGCGAGGAAGAAAAAAAAGGAAATGCTTCCACGCGGATTCGAACCGCGGGTCTTCGCATAACTGTAATCGGCTGACTACAAGTGCGACGCGTTACCCCTGCGCCATAGAAGCCCTGGATTGTGATTATTGCAAATTTACTAGGAACTAAATAGGAAGTTCAGCGGGCGCCACATGTTGTTGCGGCCCTCAACCTTCCCTCCTACAACCCTTGGGGGGGTACCTTTGAGGTCGGCCTCCCCCCCCCTCGAGCCTATGCTGAGGGCCTCACGAGGACAGCAACACGATCCCAATGCTGCTGCCATTCTTGTCTTTTCAACACGACAACGAGTTGCAAAGCCCGAGTCCGCTTTTTCCCAACTTTGAGGGATTTCCTCGCCGTCGACTCGCCCCCTTTTCACGACACCCTCCTCGCGATCGCCGGCCCTTCATCGCCGCTACACACAACAACTCGTGGATCCATCTTCGCAACTCGGGACTGTCCCTTTGAAGGTTCAGACAGTCCACCCTCGTCGTTTCTTTTTCTTTTTTTTTTTTGTACTTGTGTTTCTTGCTGCTCATAGCGGAGTGTGGACCACTGGTTCTTCGGGGCTTGAGGATGGTGCGCCATCCCGAACACACAGAAACTATGCGGCGTGTCGAGCGGAGGACTTTAAATTTCCGTCCGGTAACCAATCCGGCGTCGTGTGATCTTAGTGATTTTGGTAGACGTTAAATATAGTCAAGTCAAGTCAAGGCGCTTGGATTACACTCGCAGGGAGATCCCGAGTCGGCGTCTACAGTTTCTTCGGAGCTGGGAGACTACGGTCACCAAGGCAGTCTGAATCGGAGGATCCCGGCAGCCGGTTATGCCGCTGCCAGGTTGCCAGGACCTGCCTGGTCATCTTATGAGTGTTTGACGAACACCCCGATTGATGTAAAATAGATGAAATGAAATGAAATGAAATGAAAAATGATATTGTGCCACGTCGCACACACAGAAAACCTCCTTTTCAGTAACTTACAAACTTTGCTAACCCTATACAACCCTAGAGAATGACTGACACTTGATAACAACAACTCTGGCAAAAAAAAAAAGCGGCATTTCCGATATAACATGGCGAGTCTCAGTTAGGAGGTTATATGTATTGCACCAAGAGCCACTCCTTGTGTTGACACGAAACTATCTAGACTGCAAACCTTCAAGTCGATAAATTGATACTTGCCAAAGTGCGTGGGGCCGAAATGTAGTTTATCCCAAGTTATGTATGCTTGATAGGGTTAGATAACATACAATAGGGTTGTATAATACATGCTGCCCCTTTAGAAATCCTAAAAATAGAATATCGAGCAGGCCTTGCACGCTTGGTTTTATCATCACTCAGAATCACCTAATCTACATCACTAACAAGCTCCGTTTCAGCGCCAACTCGCTAAAATCCCCTAGAGACTGTGGCTCTGAACCTTCTATAGGCACTTGCTCACCACCACTGACCCAGGACATTCTCTTCTGAGTTCTGTTTCTCTAGCATCTGGCTCGTGCTTCCTGTCTCGTCTCGTCTTTTCTCTCCCTCTCGCCCATGCGCTGATACGCAGAAATTATTCCATTCCCCGTTTTGCCGCCATCTTTGCGCTTCAGTTCTTTTTTGTTTACCTGGCGTACTCGCTTTGTTTACTTGGCCACGGCCTCCGCCATGGCGCACTAGTCCGTCCCAACAGCCTCACGTAATCCGCTCAATCCGTCGTGTCTTGTTCGCCCTATATTGCGCCCCGGCCCCCCTCCTCTTTTATGTACAAGTGCAAGCCTGCGCTCTTGTATCACGCAGCCTTGATTCCGTCCTTCTTGCCACTGCCCGGCCCCTTCAATCGCCGCCGATAAGAACCACCCGAGTCAGATCCCCCGCCATGGTCCCCTCGACGCCCCGCCCTGGCACCCCGTCTTCTTCTGCTGCGCCTCCACCACTACCCTGCTCGCCTGGGTATTCAGTCGCCTCAACCACCCGGCCCGTCTCACAATACACCGTTCAAGCGCCGCCTCCCCCCCGTGCTGCTCACTCTCTCCTTACCAAAGCCGACCTTGCCCAAAGTCAAGATGCGTACGGAGACCTCCTAGTCACCGCGAAGTCGTATCGTATAGCCCTAGCCACGCTTTCATCATCGGCCTCAGCCTTCGGTGCTGCCCTTGAGTCATGTGCCCGTCTCAAAGAAGCCCGCGCCGGCGCTGTTGATGCTGTCCCTGTCGCCTCCGCTGCTGCTGCTGTCGCCAAGGGCACTTGTACTGCCGATTTGCTGCTAGCGGCCGCTGGTGTGCATCAGTTGATTGCCAATCACCAGCAAATCCTGAGTGAGACGGTGTATCGGTCATTTGAGGTGCCTTTGTTGCATGAGCTAGACAAGTGGCGGCAGGATGTTGAGGAGGAGGAAGCCGTGTACCAACGCGCTGTGGCCGAGCAAAGCCGCGATATCCGATGCTTGGAAGCAGATGGACTGAAGCTGCATAAGCAGCGCCGCCGTCACGTCAGTGACTTCCGTGCCCACCTTGTGCAGTTGACCGACAAGCTAGACGGCCTGACATCCTTACACAGCGCCCATTCCACTACGTTGCTGCGCGAGAGCCAGCACACCAGCGCCACCATCGTCGACTCTGCCTGTAGCCTGGTGCGCGCTGAAGTGGACATCTTCGATGCGCTCGCGCGCAAGGGCTGGGCTGGTGGTGGTCTGGATGATGTCCTAGAGAAAGGTCAGGATCTGTTTGCGCCTGACGATGAGGCCTTGCGGGGAACACTAGCTGATACTGGGGGTGTCTTGCTAGGTGCGTCAGCATCCGCAGCCAGTCTGCTTCGTACTGCGACGCCAACTGTTGGTACACCAACTGCTGAACCCGCGCTATTCAGTATCCTGCCACCCATGAGTATTCTCGCAGCTGATGTTGCTGAGACTACTTCAGTATCCGTATCTGCTGCTGCGTCGCCACCACCACATCGTGGAAGTCCTGGAGATGACTCATTTATGGCTGGCGCTGAATTCAATCGCTCACGTGGCGTCCGCCCATTCTCACCAGTGCTCATACGTCGCCATGAAGCTGATACACCCGATGGTTTAGGTCCACTGGCAGGATCACCTATAGTTGGACCTGATTCTTCATTGCCTAGGGCTATAAGCCCAGAAACACTGGGAGCTACAGATGATGATCGACCAGAGCGCGAACAAAGTCCTGGCACGGCGTGCTGTGTGTCGCCAGCGCCGAGTGGGAACATTGGCATACGGCATACCAGGCCTGCTGCTGATGGTGCTGATGGGAATTATGGCGGAGCTGAAGATTAAAATCATTCTATCTTTTTGTGTTTCTTTGCTTTTCCTTCATCATCGGGCTTGGTAACGGCGTTCTTTATATTGGTGTTATTGCGTTTTCTCATACATGGTGCAGGACAATATCTTTCCCGCAATATATACAGATCCAACCTCATCCAACGTTGTGAGTGTGAGTGGGAAATTCTTTGACCCGACTTTATTTAACGTTACTAAACTACGCGAACAGCATTACACGGTCCGCCGTGAGGCGGACACAAGCCCTCTCGGGCCTGCTACAACAAAAGATGATTTGATTTGAAAGTATTTATTAACCCGTCTACTCGCGAGGTATTCTCGACATACGACAGGGGACTAAAACTAGTACCAAGAAATACATAACAAAGACTGTCCTTCGTCCGCGTAGCACCAAACAAGACCTAGCCGCGGCTGCGGCCTCCTTGTCGCCTTGAACCCCGATCATCGGGGCCTACCGACTGACACCCGCCGAACAGCTTGAGATCTCCGGGGGTAGGCGATACGTGCAAAAAGTGAACCGAGGCGGACTTGAACCGCCGACCTTTTGTGTCCATCTATTCGTGAATGAGTGTTAGACAAACGTGATAACCAACTACACCATCGGTCCTTGAGTATGTCTGAGCGGGTTTGAATATTTATCGGTAGGACAAGCTATGCGTCAACTTAACAGTGGGTCTGCAGCAACGGCCATGCCCGCAAAAGGACAAAACCACGCGTAATCCGCCAGGGACAACCCCATGTGCCGAGAGCCGGTGGCCTTTTAGACTAGTTTTTCACGCGGTTTGTTACAAACCAAAAAGACCATGTAACCAACCCTGGAAAGGTAGGTGTGCCCTCGGGCCGCGCTGGACGGAGAGTCCTCCTGGCTTCTACGCCGAACCCTCAAAAGTCACAGGAGATGCTCGAAGTCTTGCGAACCTGCAATTGCTGACCGCCCGGGAGTTGTTCGGAAGATGACATCGTCCGACTGCTTCCGTCCGGAATATGCCGTCGTATTGCTGCGAAATAACAGTAGGTTTTGCGGTTCAAAGTGGAACTTGTTTGGGTTACGTACACATATTCTGGAACGGTTACTTTACAGACATGTAATGAAGATTCACATTCAGGGAACTGTGCGTAGCACGATCCAATTCCAACACGAGACACCCATTGTATTTGAATTGACGGACTAGTAGATGTAGCTCTTCATGTCACTAACTAGCCCTGCTGAAAAATTGTTGCCTTGGCGCTATTGTCGTCACCCCTCGACTGCACTATCCCGAGATAGAGTCGAAGTTGTGCCGAAATAGTAGCGCAAGCTAGCTTGAAGCGTGTCTCTGGAAAGAAAGTTTCTTTCTGTGATAATCAGACATCTTTGCGTACGACTAACTCGAATCTTCGTTTTGAGCGAAATATGAAATGATAGTTGTGGTCTAGATCGAAGCTGAAGAAGCAGCCGAGTTTCGTTCAAGTGTCAAGATTTAGGCATCGAGCCTTGTCGACAATGGTGCGAACTGTACGCCCATTTGTCACGGATAATGCCGAATTCCTGATACAAGTTCGTCATTTTGGATCCCAGCAGTTCAGTACCGCGATCTGAGTGTACGACCTTGGGAGTTTGATTCTATTGTGTCCTGCACATCTGGATAAAGGCTCTCATCAGTGGTACTGCCTCTGTTTTAGTAAACATAGGGCGAGACCAGACGTAATTACTAAAGCCGTCGACGATGATCAGGAAAGACGAGGGTGATTTGTCTTTGGTGCCGGGTGGAGAGGAGGGAAATGATTGTCGGCCACCGACTATGTCAATGTGTATGATTTCAAGGAAGGAGGTGCCACGATTGATATGACCGGTGTTGGGTATCGCATGTGACTTTTCTTGTATGCACACGTGGCAGTCTGTTGGGTGTTCGTACTTCAATCCGAGTGATGTCGCCATTCGGATGCCAGCACCTCATCCGGGGTGTCCCAGAGTCTGGTGCAGATTCTCTGCTGGTGATGACAGGGCGTAGATCTATGCTTCCAGTGGACTTGGGCGGTGTATCAATTTTCGATTCTCGTTTCGGAAGTGGAAGACAAGTTCTCCGGACTCCCGGCGAGCTTTGAGGGAGTAGTCATTTGTTATGTGTGGTGCGACGCTTGCTTGCTTGAGGCTAATGTGGTTAACCAGAATTTGTGGGTGTGAGGGGACATGAAAAGCATCTTTAAATTCAACTATCTTTCCATCCAGACCAACCAGCTCCATTGTGCCTTGCTCAAGGTATGGTACAAGTCCACCACCAACCACCTTAATCTGTCCATCGAGAGGTTGATAGTCAGTAAAAAGGTCGCGAGAGTGACAGATAGTATGAGTGGCACTGGTGCCGTATTAAATGGTGTAGGAAGGAGCAGATAACTCCGATGCTGCCAGTTCAAGCAGAGCTCCAGGTAAAATCTCTTCGTTCCACAAATCTTTGGCAGCAGACTGTAGTAGAAGTCTCCATGCGCTTTTGTAGCGAGTGATAATATGTTGTAGCATCCCGCTGGCGAAGGTATCCGACATGAGGACAGAGTCTGGGATCCGGAGCGGGCTTTTGACTTCTGGGCGGAATCGACGGTATTTCTCGATTTTCTCGGGGGAATATCTGTATGCCGTTTTCTTGTGGCGAGTATGAAATGTGGTGTCTAGCGTCGTAGGCGTTTTCCACTCTCTGGAATGAGTTAAGATGGATCCTCATGGCGACGGTCTCCACGTTCTCTAGGATAGTGCGGGACTCGTCCCACTGTGAACCTAGAGAGTTACTACGGCTAGCCGGAGTATTCTCTTGCTGATTGGCGAGAGGTCGACTCCATGGTAGAAGAGGGCTGCGGTCATTGATTCTTCGGCCTTGATAGCGATGATATCTAGTCAAAGCTTGGAGCTCGATTCCTCGAGGCTTGGGATTGATAGTGACTGGCATTTATAATCGCCAGGGCCTCTCGCAGCGGAAGTTCTGTTGGGGGTTTTAGATAGTCGATGAGGGACTCCTGAATCACATCATCTTGGAAGATATGAACACCGTTTCTGGGTTGCTGGACGGGTTCGGAGTTCATGGGGCTAGAGGGTGCGGAGAGTTGTTGTTTGGTCTCCTCGACTTGACTTGAATTTATTCAACGTGACCAAGCTACATGAATAGCATTACACGATCCGCCGTGAGGCGGATACGAGCCCTCTTGAGCCTGTCAAACATGGGAAATCCCTAATAATCGAGAAGAACTTGCGCTCCTTAGGCGTAGGACAAGCAGTAAATGGGATTTTGCATGCGACAAGGAGACCGGTAACAGAAGAGAAAAAGAAAAAGAAGAAGAAAAAAAAAGAAAAAAAAACCGTTGTAGAGGAAGCCTCCGGCCCCGTTCACATCGGCATCATATAGCCAAGTGGTCGGTGACTGAGACCACAGCAGCCCGGGGACGTCCACCGACCGATAGATGAATATCGACAGCTCTCGGCCACTGGCGAAGGAGCAAAAGAAACAGCAAAATCTCCACAAAATCATCCCTAAAACTAGTCCGAAAACCAGCTCAGCCCTGCTGTGGAGCTCCCATCCCCACCAATATTCGTCTGTCGGCTAAACGACGGGAAAACGAGAAGAACTGTTCCAGATGAGCCAATCAGCGGATTTGGCCTGGGGCTTTCGAGAGAGCCAGAATCAAGGCCAGATGAACGTTCGAAAGTCTGATGATCGTGGAACCAAAAGAAAGCAAAAAATGTTCGCTTTGATTTGACTGCATATATTTTGCTTGTCTGCTGGCGAGGGGATTTCAGCATACGAAAGTAAAAAGGATTTGATTTGATTTGAAAGTCTTTATTAACCTGTCTACTCGCGAGGGATTCTCGACATACGACAGGGGACTATTGCTAGTGCCAGAAAATACATAACAAACAGCGAAAACCAAAATCTAAAACCATGCATACAGAAACCCCACAATCCAAAGTATAATGACAGGAGGTCTCCCACCTGCCCAGCGCAGAGGCTGTCCTTCGTCCGCGTGGCCCCAAACAAGACCCAGAGTCTTGGCCTCACCGCCGATGTAGTGATAAAAAGTTTTGTGCAAAAAAGAAGAGGGGGTTGGCGGCGTGTTCACGCCAGAGGGTTGGCAGCGCGGTGGCGCAAAAAAGTAGGGCCCCAGAGGCTAAGCTGCCCCGGGCAGGGTCGAAAGTAAAAAGGATCGGCGTAACTTCAGCATGCGCGAAGGACGAGCTTATGAACCCGGTCACATGACCCAGAAAAGAATATCAAAATAGGGTTAATTACAACTTCACGACTGAAAAAGAAGAATCTCATCATTGATGAGGAATTGCCTTCAAGCGGATTTGAACCGCTGACCTCGACATTACTAGTGTCGCGCTCTGCCAACTGAGCTATGAAGGCCGACTTCGTTGAAAAGTGCGTTGAAAAAAGCATCTTTAAAGGATACACGTGTGGAGTGGGGAGAATCCTTCCGTAAAAAGTCACAAGGTGACAAGGGGGAATTCCCATGACACAAGCCCCCCACTGACAGCAAGTAAACGTAAAAAGCAAATGTTTCCTCACGCTGTCTGCAGCATTTCTCACTCAGTTCGCTTACCTTCAAAACATAAGTAGCAACAAGACAGCTGCGTCTCTTGCCCACCCACCCCCATGTCAGCCAAGGTTATTCTCGTCACCGGCGCCAGCCGCGGCATCGGTCTCAGCATAGCTCAGGCCCTTATTGCGGCCAACCACAAAGTCGTAGTCACCGCACGCAGTGCCGGTGAGCTTGCAAAGCTGAAGCAGACAGCCCCTGATCGTGTGGCGTACTTAGTTGGTGACATGGCTGATTTTTCGGTACGTGCTGGAGAGAATGTCGTGTCACGAGAATCGTCCGAGTGCTGTTCCATATGGATCTGACTAAATCTGACTGACTAACTGCTGTTGCATAGCTTGCCTCTCGGCTGGTTGATCTCGCCGTGGCTACGTTTGGTGGCCTTGATGGTGTCGTCGTAAACCACGGCTTGCTTGCGCCCATCAAAAAGCTTGCCGATGCCCCCCTTGAAGAGTGGAAGTCCCTGTATGACATCAACGTGTTCAGTGGCGTTGCTCTGGTATGTCCCTCAGCGCGCTCCCTTGCTCAAACTCACGTCGTCAAGGGTTACATATTGACTCCTCTCACGTAATACAC
This sequence comes from Berkeleyomyces basicola, assembly GCA_003671435.1. Classification (NCBI taxonomy): domain Eukaryota; kingdom Fungi; phylum Ascomycota; class Sordariomycetes; order Microascales; family Ceratocystidaceae; genus Berkeleyomyces; species Berkeleyomyces basicola. The sequence goes on from PJAC01000008.1 coordinate 2,917,218, forward strand.
CAGGCCAAATCTGCCATCCCAGCGCTGCGTACATCCAAAGGCATGATGCTTTGGATCTCATCAGGTGCTGCCACCAACAACTACATCAGCTGGGGCGCTTACGGCTCGTCCAAAGCGGCTGTCAATTCGCTCTCGGCTCATCTGGCAGCCGAGGAGCCGGATATCACAAGTTTTGCCCTGGCACCCGGTGTTGTCGCCACCGATATGCAGACGCAAATCCGCGCGTCTGACCATATGGACGCCAAGCAGCTGGCGCGTTTTGTTGACTTGCACGAGACCGACAAATTGCTGAAGCCCGAATGGGTGGGCAGCGTTGTGGCAAACATTGTCACAAAGCAGGACAAAGAATTGAGTGGAAAGTTCCTTCGGTATGTATATTTTGGTGCAACACGGATCATGATTCTGTGTGGACTTGGACGTTCAATGGCTGACTTGATATTCTCTTCTCGTATAGCATCACCGACCCTACACTGGCTTCGTATGCCCCGTAAACCAACGAATACCTAAGTGTATACATGTGTGTAATTGGGCGATAGATTCTAGTTTTCTTTACACGATGTTAGCAGGTGTGGTTCAGGACACTAGGCGCAATGTGATAAATGTATGGGTTGGTTCCAAATCAGGCGAAAGATGAAAAGTAACTTATTCCACATGAAATTGAAAAGTTCGGATAGCACGAATGTATGTTTTACATCATTTGGAAGGGGGAGAATGCAGAGAGTTGAGCGCGGGTTTAGGTAACGTACTCATTTCATATTTCTACGAATGCTAGGCTAAAGAGCACAGTCGGTCGGCTCGGCAGTATCTACTTTTTTACGCAACGGTCTTCTAGAAGGATCTGAAAATACTTGTTAGCTGTGTGATTCAAGAACTGAGTTCAAGCTGAAACAAATAAATGTTGATTTGGGGAGGGGATCAGAAACGTCGTTTGGCATAGACAAGTCAATCAGCATTGAGGCAGAAACCTCCATAAGCCTGGGGCGACAACTTATTCATCATAAAAGGAGGAAGACAAAAGAAAGATAGTGATTTTAGAGATGGCTCTGTCTTACCTGATGAGATCTCGAGAGGGTGAGAGAAGCCAGCCACGCCGATTGGACAAAGTTGCTCGGAATAAAAGCAAGTCCTTGAGAATGACTCGCCCACTCGGTGAGGAGCTTCTCTCGTCCCCTCTCAGGGACTGACGCCTCCGTTGAGAGGCGCCAGTTGGAATGGAATGATGAAGAGAAGAAGAAGAAGAACGACAAATGCCATGTTCAACCGGCAACTGGCTTCAATTTATGGGCGAAGAAGTTTGAACTTTTTTTTCTGGGCCCACTGTCACAGTCCTGATATATGCATATCGATAAGTCTGTACCGGGGTAGGCGGCTGGCTCTTGCTCAAGAACGGGAAGTGTGGATAAGGCGCCTCATGCGCCACGCTGCACTGCGCATGTCTGAGGTGTGGCGGCGCTGGCTTGTCTCTTGCCTTGTCCCCTGCAAAGCCAAAAAAACGCATGCCATATAAGCAGTTGTCTTAGTGGAGGGAAGGGGAGAGAAATAGATAAAAGAGCAACGGTTCCCTCATCTTTGGCTGGGCGTGGAGAAGAGAGACCTGGGCTTGTACTGCTTGGATCAAACCGATTTCTTTTTATATGCAGCGATTGACATCACTGCTGGCCATCGCTCTTTTGCTCCCAAAGCATTCTGTGCACAAGTGTGCTTTTCTTGACTTTTAGACCACTAGCTTGGCTTGATTTTCGGTCAACGGAATCACTCACCGAGAGGCCCTCTCCTTCGCCATGTCCGACCACGAATTTGGCAGTACGTCAGCAGCCCCCGTTCCATCCCCGTCCCCACCGGCGCCGCTGCACCGGCATCCGGACGTAAGCCGGGTCGACGCCGGGAGTGCTTCCGCCTTGCAATGCGCTGTGGCCTGTTTTCCATTTTGTATATTGTCTGCTCGTCGACTGACTGATGCAGCGAGATGATGCCGCATGAAAACCAAATCACACATGACAAGACGGGACAAACGCTGCATAGCTGCAGTCGGCGCACGTTATACACTGAACTGAACATACGAGTCCCATACTTACCATTTTCCTTAAGATAACGACGATCTCAGCCTGCCCAAGGCCACGGTGCAGAAGATTGTATCGGAGATCCTGCCACCGTCTACGGGCATGTCCTTTGCCAAGGAGACGCGTGACCTTCTGATTGAATGTTGTGTTGAGTTTATTACGCTCGTGTCATCTGAAGCCAACGAGATCTCGGAAAAGGAAGCCAAGAAGACCATTGCCTGCGACCACATCACCAAGGCACTGGAGCAGCTGGGCTTCTCAGACTATGTCCCGGCTGTGCTAGAGGCAGCCAACGAACACAAGGAGGTCCAGAAGGTAGGTTGCAGTGGCCTTTGCTTGTGCGATTCATTGAGACTTGCTGACACGATGTTTGTGCTTCCGTAGGGCCGTGAAAAGAAGGGCAGCAAGCTGGCGTCGAGCGGTCTCTCGATGGAGGAGCTGGAGAGACTTCAGGCTGAGCAGTTTGCGGCGGCAGCTGCAAGACACACGTGACGTGGTGTGACGGTGCAAAGGAGATGCTCAGATAGTTTGGGATAGACGGTTAGGCGAGTCGATTGTTGGTTAATTCAGATGGTTAACTAGTTATGAGAACAGCAAGTCTGCTTCTGCACGTGCCTGTGTCTGTGGTGCATGACATGGATGTGTATCCAACTCCTTGTAGTTAGCGAACTATGTAACTATGTACATACATATGTATACATACAAGGAGACCGGGGAGGGACAGCTCAGGCTGCCTGGTGTGGTGCGGGCGTGACCTCGTGTGTTGTGAAACGGTGACCGCTAGTTTGTAGTTGTGCACTTTATGTGTGGAAGAAATCTAGCATCCAAGTCCTGGGCTATTTCTCTTCTTTTTTTGTTCTTTTCTTTTTTTTTCGTTTTTTTCACATCTTCAAACACCGCTTTCCTGCTCCTTTCCAAGCAGTCTTGGTCTTATCCCCACTCAATCCATAGATAGATTAAGCTGCAGCCCTGACTGAATCTGAAGCTTAAAAGCCCAAAGCGTCCTTAGTCTTTTCTAATCTGCCGTCTTATTAACACCACCTTGCTCTTGCTCCAAGGTCTGCATCACAATGTCTCCCGGTGACTCTAAACACGTTTCCTATACTAAGCTTGCAAGTTTGCCCACTCTCTGCATTGCCAATTATTTTCTCAGCAGTTTCTAACACCAGTATTGCTCTAGCCTGAAAGCGAGGCGGTATGGACCCGGCTGGTCAAGTAAGTCTCATCTCACACCACATATTACACTGTGAAAGCACGACATTTCACCTCCCTATATCCTGACTATCCCAAAGAGCTGTGACTCTTCAGCTGCTCTAACACCTTCCTCACACAGATGCACGTACGTGGACCCAACCGGCACCCAGCGCACCTGGGAGTCTGCTGAGCGTACCACACGGCCCAAGGACGGCGAGATTGACGGCGTCGGCATCGTGGCCATTCTCCAGAGAGAGAGCGGCCCCGAGATTATGCTGCAGAAGCAGTACCGCCCGCCCGTAGAGCGTGTTTGCATCGAGATCCCCGCCGGCCTGATTGACGCCGGCGAGACAGCGGAGCAGGCTGCGGTCCGCGAGCTCAAGGAGGAGACAGGCTACATCGGCACAGTCAAGGACGTGTCCCCCATAATGTTCAACGGTAAGTCTTCCAGACCCAAACCAGAGAGCGCTATGCCGTGTCTAACCTGCGTTTTATAGACCCTGGCTTCTGCAACACTAACCTGCGCACTGTTCACATGACCGTCGACATGTCGCTGCCCGAGAACCAGAACCCGAAGCCGCAGCTTGAGGAGGAGGAGTTCATCGAGGTCTTCTTTGTGCCGTTAAACAACCTCTTTGCCGAGTGCAAGAGATTGGAAGCCGAAGGCTGTGCAATTGATGCGCGGATCGGAATGCTGGCCGAGGGTATTGAGGTGGCCAAGGTTTTCAAGTTGTCATAGAGAGGGGGAACTAGGCTAGGGTTTAGACTTGTGCATATACATACAAATGGTTACCAACAAAAATCGGAATATTGAAGACTTGAAAAGCAAATAGGGTTAGCTTGATATTCGACAGCATCTCCAGACAGCGGTTTTCATTTGGTGAAATGTGATGATTAACTGGGAGCTTGAAAAAGTGACAGACAGCTAGCCCCAAGAACTATGGTTATAGCTGATATCCTGAAGTGGTAAGCGTATCGCCACGTGGTCTGGTGGCAAGTCTTTGGCTCGTAGAGACTTTTCCTGAAGAGCTGGGATGGGAGGCCCCGGTGAGTATTTTCCACCGACGGTAAACAGAAAGTATTTCTAGAGGACACAGCCAGGTCCGCTAGTTAGTAGTTTTAACCCTGGAGCTTCTGGCTACCATTTTGGGTGAGCGCTAGATACATCCATAACTACAGCCTGGAATATTACAGCCTAGCTACCAGCTAACTATTTGCGTAGCCAGGTGTACACACAAGACATTTTGAAACTTGTAAAAACACGCGCAGAACCATGATGCAACTTTTTGATCTTGCCGCAAGACTTGCCACCCTCGACTTCTTCTCCGGAAGAACCAGAAACATGGAATCCGAAGCCACAGCAGTCGCCGGCCCACCCCCGCGAGAGCGCCGAACCACTCTCCAAGACGTTCTAGAAGTGCGCGAGCTGTTTACTGAGGAGCTCAAGCTGCCGATGGAGCTTGTTGACCAAATCCTAGACATGGGCGAGTTCTGGCCCAGCTCGCAGGCGCGCACGTCCCAGTCGTATGCCGTCATGCAGCGTCACAGCGACGTTCCTGGCTTCGATGGCAACTTGCTTGTGGTGAGTACTTGGACACACTGCATCCATACAGTCACGGACAGTAATAGTCACGAATGTCTTCTCTTCGTGTCTCGCCATTCTCTTGTTCCGTGAGGCGTTGGGGACGGGTTCTCTTGCGCCCTGCCCCACAAGCCTCCCCTTACGTCATACCCCCGGTTAGCCATACGGCCAGCTGCCCATTTGCTAACAGCAGCGCTTTTGTCGATAGCTACGCACTGGGATTGTTGGAAAATGCATGCATCCCAACCAAGACGCCCTGCCACCCCAGAGTTGGTCCGAGAATAACCGGCCGTCGCCGCCGGCGCATCCCAACGAGGCTTTATGCACCGGCGCCGCATTCCGCACCGCACTGGGCCCCGAGATGCCGCCGCTACTCCGCCCCGTGCGCAAGATCGTGTTCACCATCTGCAGCCACGACCAGGGCTGGAGCAGCAACTACCGAGAGCCGGAAAACGAGTATGCTGGATCATACACGTGGTTCGAAGTCGGATTGGAGCGCTTTGCGCAAGGTGATGACGAGCAGATCAATGATATTCACAACCTTGCCGATACACGCACTGTTATTCCAAAGGCGCTGGTCGACGGCGATGTGACTAGGCTAGATCTTGGCAGGCATAGTATCCCCGATGACAACTTGATCCAGAAGAACAGGCACGCGAACAGAAAGACTACAGAACACCGCATCGAGTGGCGCTGGAACGACGACATTGAACCCGACACGAAACGCGCTACGACAGAGTTGCAGCAAAAAGGCCGCGGCCTCACCACAGGATCGGGCGAGTTTGTGCGGAGTCTGCAGGTCGGGGACATTATTACGGTGTGGGCAAAGGCGAGATTCCCTGGCTGGCGTAACGAGGTCGAGAGTGTGGCGGTGGATGTGTACTGGGCATTTTAATTTTAACCCTAGGCTGGCCTTGGATTTCGCAGAGCATATTATATATGCTGTAAATGTTCAATCTTCAGTGACCGACCGGCCTTGGTCTACCACGGAGCTCGAATTCCGGTTCGTGATGATGCAAAGGTAGAGATGTCGAGCCCACATTTCCGACCCTAGCTGATTAGTAATCTGTATGTATGTACAAGAGTACAAGAAGGGTAGCTCCTCCCTCACGTCTTCGACCTAGCTTAAATCACCGCCGATCACGTCATCGTACTAAGAGCCCGATAGCCACACAATGAGACAAATACGGCGACAAAGCGGTTCCGGCTATTGCTCAGTCCTGCAGCTTAGAAATTGCATTTGGCCGTCAAGTATAAGCCGCTGACTTTTTGTTGCCTGTCACTGACTGTTTTCTTTCCATCCACACATCCATCGCATTGGATCGCCTTCATTTCATCATCGCACACTGCGGCCAACCAAAGTCCCATAATGCCTGTCCGCACCGTTCCCGTGGCACTGCAGGCTTTGCGCCTCAGCAGCAGTCGGCCTATGCGCCTTGGTGGCCGGGCTCTGGCTGCTGAGTCCGGCCAAGCACCATCTACGATCCGACACTCTTCCACGACCACCGCCCCCCCATTGGTCTTCTCGCCGCCACCGGCACGGCCGTCTCGGACGCCCAAGTCGCCGCGGACTGCCAAGCCGTCTCCGGCTTCAAACCCCGCCATGGCGTTTCCTTGTCTCGACAAGCTGGAATCCCGTTCTGCCACACTCGAAGCCAAAACTGCCGACAGCTCTGGCCCCGAGCCATCATACACGGTCGGCGCCACCGAAACCTTCCACAGCTCTGAAGCTCTGCTACTTGACTGGGGTGGCATGCTGCCCGAGTTTGACATTGCGTATGAAACGTGGGGCACGCTGAACGCCGACAAAAGCAATGCTATTCTCTTGCACACTGGTCTTTCAGCCTCATCGCACGCCCATTCGACACCTGCAAACCCGCAGCCAGGTTGGTGGGAGAAGTTTATTGGCCCTGGATGCGCCCTTGACACGGACAAGTACTTTGTCATTTGCACAAACGTTATTGGCGGTTGCTTTGGATCCACGGGCCCGTCGAGCATCGACCCCGCTGACGGGGCTCACTATGCCACTCGCTTCCCCATTCTGACGCTTCAGGACATGGTGCGCGCACAGTTCCGCCTGCTTGACGATCTAGGAATTGCCACGCTGTACGCCAGCGTCGGCTCTAGCATGGGCGGCATGCAGAGCTTGGCTGCCGGTGTTCTGTTTCCCGGCCGGGTCAACCGCGTGGCCAGCATCAGTGGCTGCGCGCGCTCACATCCGTACAGCATTGCTATGCGCCATACCCAGCGCCAGGTGCTGATGATGGACCCTAGATGGAACCGCGGATTCTACTATAACCGTGTACCACCGCACGCTGGCATGAAGCTGGCGCGTGAGATTGCCACTGTCACATACCGCTCAGGCCCGGAGTGGGAGCTGCGTTTCGGTCGCCGCCGGGCCGATCCGCAGAAGCCGCCGGCGCTTTGCCCAGACTTTTTGATTGAGACCTATCTCGACCATGCCGGCGAGAAATTCTGTCTGACCTATGACCCCAACAGCTTGCTGTATGTGAGCAAGGCCATGGATCTATTTGACCTTGGCGCCGAGTACCAAAAGGCAAGCGAGACGCGCCGTACTGAACGCGAGAAGCTACTCGAGGCTGGCGAGACGCTCCCGGCCGATAGAGCCTCGTGTGGCTTGACGCTGCCCGAAAGTCCTTACACAGAGCAGCCGTCATCTGCAGCAAGCGCACCGACTTCAAGCAATGGAGGCCCACCTGAGGACCTCGTAAATGGTCTTGCGGCGATGAAAAACACGCCGACGCTTGTGATGGGTGCTGCGAGCGATATTCTGTTCCCCTCCTGGCAGCAAAAGGAGATTGCGGATGCGCTGAAATTGGCTGGGAATACCGATGTGACGCACTTTGAGCTGACGCAGGAGATGAGTATGTTTGGCCATGATACCTTCTTGTTGGATTTGAAAAACATTGGTGATAATTTGCGCAAGTTCTTGGGTTGAGAAGGTCAAGGGGATTTTACGTCGTCGAATGCATAGCTACCCTTGTTATGTACATATGTAGTAACCGTCTGTAACTACATGGTAGTTCGCAGGTTATGATGATTAGATGGCGTCATGGAACTTGAGAAACAAAACAACAACCTTTCTCGCATGATGTACATTGGCCAAGTTTTGATATTCTTCTGTATATACTAGTGTATTGCTGTCTCCTTTTTTTCTTCGCCATCATACACGACTCTACACGTAGCCCTTGATGACGGCGGCCTCGGCGTTGAGGATGGAAGAACCAGCAGCACCAATGACAGCTGTTTTGTTTGTTAAAAATCCCCTCTTTGACTCGATTATCATGATTTAGTAATGGAAACAACTTACTGTTGTGGCTCAGCGCAACAAACTTGATGTCAAAGATGCCGCTATCATCTTCGCGCACGCGACCAACGCTGATGCCATAGCCGTTGGAAATGTTGCGGTCCAGACGCGGCTGCGGGCGGTCCTCCTCGTCAAAGACAACAATGGCAGGCTCGGGCGCCGACGGGCAGCCCAGAGTGGTGGCATCGCTGACGTATTTGCGCATGGCCTCCTTGACCTGCTCGGCCGACGGCGGCGGGCGCTGGACGAAGCGCAGCGACACGCAAGCAGTGTGGCCGTCGAGCACGGGCACGCGGTTGCAAGCAGCGGAGACGCGCAGACCCGCCTGGGTCTCAAAGGCGGTGGCGTCGGCATTGAGCGAGCCGAGAATCTTGCGCGCCTCGGTCTCCAGCTTGTCCTCCTCGCCGGAGATAAAGGGCACGACGTTGTCGATCATGTCCATGGATGAGACACCGGGGTATCCAGCACCAGACACCGCCTGCATGGTGACGACCGAGACGGTGTCGACAGGGCCAAAGGCGGCCTGCAGCGCGGCGAAGGGAATAACGAGGCCGATGACGGCGCAGTTAGAGTTGCACACAAGGAAACCCTTGTCTAAGTTATGCACCTTGCGCTGGTGCTTGATGAGTTCCAGATGCGACAGGTTAACGGTGGGCACAACGAGGGGCACAATGGGGTCGCGACGGTAGTTCTTGGCGTTGGAGAAGACGGCGATGTTGGCGTCGCGGAACTCGGCCTCTGCAAGTGGTGAGAAAAAGCGCGCGGTTAGCGAGGGCGACAACCGAGTGGACATTGGGCCCGGGGCAACGACGGAGCCATTACGGCTGTCACTTACCAACCTCGCCGGCAACATCAGAGTTCAGGCCGGAGAAGACAATGTCGCAGTCGGCAAACTCGGACGCCTTGCAGGTTCTGACGACCAGGTCGCCGACAGGGCCGATCGGCGACGCCTGCTTCCAGCGCACGGCATCCTTGTACTTCTTGCCGGCCGACTTGGGCGAGGCACCGACAGCCTGCAGCTTCAGGAAGGGGTGCTGCTGCAGCAGGAGAATGAAGCGCTGGCCGACCGAGCCAGTGCATCCGAGGACACCTAGAGCGAGGCGCCGAGGTTAGCAAGGGCGGCGGAGAGAAGACAGATCAGGCACAGGAACAGGCGGCTGTGGGGCCTACTCACCGCACGTCTTGACGGGGTATTGCGACATGGTAGAGGAGGTTTGGTGTGTTGAGAGAGCTTTGAGGAGGCAAAGGAGACGGAAAAGCAGGACAAGCGTCTGGTAGTAGCCGTTATTTACATCGAGCCTCTGCCCAGTGACTCAACCGCACTAACAGCATCTGCTGCCCTTGCGCTACAGGCCCGGTAGAGCATGGACCCGCCTAAAAATGCGTCAGTCTCTCCACCTCCCACTATCATGGTTCGATAAGCCTGCCGCTAATCGGAACGGCCTTGGCCGGTGCACCGCTGTGCTGAGTCATCGTCGTCTCCAGTGTTGAGATTTTGCATGGAAATTAAGTATATTAGAGAGAGAGTTCTATGTAACGGGACACGGGTTCATATACATCCAGGGAGAGCAAGTGGGATACGTAGTCACGTGATGTGACTGAGCTGTGGCTGACTTTGTGGCTGAGACTTGATATCACAACATCTAGGTTGGGAGGGACTGGCGTTAGGGTTTGGACTGGTAGGTTGGACGAGCAGAAGGATTCACTTCTCAATCACAGTCGTAATCATGGGCGGACGCATACACACGAACAAAGACTAAAGATTTGACATATAAAAGTCGTAGATATCGTTGCTTTGCAATCTACTAAGCTACTATACAGCCCCATTTCTGGAGAAAATTCTAATATAAACCTTCGGTCTACACACCGTGCCCTACTCTTTTGTGCCAGACACTAACAACACCACGCTTCCGTAATGTCTGCGGATATCCTGCTTTTCCACATCATGAGTATCCTCAACCTCGCCCCAGCGCGCCGTCTGCCAATCAACCTCGATATTGGCCACGCGCGCTGCCTCGTCAGCCGTAAAAGTCTGCGCCTCACCGGCCAGCGTCACGCCTGCATTGACCGACCACTCACTCAGCAGCCGCGCTGCCACCAGGAAGCTCTTGCCTGAAATCACCGCACGCTCCAGGCCTGCAAAGTCCCACGAGCTGAGCCCTGCTGCCCACTCACTTACGAGTGCGCGAGTAGCCGCGTCCTGCTGGCGCGGAATAATCGAATCGCCATCCAGCACGGGCTCGAAGCGTGCACCGGGCCACACGCGTTCCGCCATCCACGCCGTTAGCGGTTCGGCGGCGGCGCTCTGGGCCTCGCGCAAAGTCATACCGGGCTCGCGCAGTTCCGGCGGCGGTTCGGGCGACCAGCACAGCAGTGAGTCGGTGTCCAGGTAGCGCATGAGCAGTTTCAGGGCAGCGGCGCGCAGTGTGGGCGCCTTTCCAGCATCGTCTGCGGCAATATCGAGCGCCCGGCACGTAAGACTGGTCAACGGCAGCAGGTGCGCTTTGGTTGTGTCCTGCGCGCTGGAGAGCTGGTCCCATTCAATGGCAAGTGCTGTGGCAAGCGCATGCTTGGTGGGTGGCAGACAAATGATTTCTTTGGTTGTTGGGTGGCGTAGCGGGCGGGAGTCCAGGAACACCTGGAGGGAGCCTAAGCGCACGATAGTCATATTAGCCCAGTGGCATCTCAAAGCCGCATACATACACAGAAATCTCCCTAGCCCGAAACCAAGGGACACCAACTTACCGTCAACCTCCTTGACGCTTGTGTGCTGCCAGAAGCGCTTCTTGACTGTCTTGACCTGACCACTGCCGGTGCGGAACGAGCGCGCTTCGCGCAGCATCTCGGCCTGGCGCCGGCGCCGCGCTACACGCGACTGTGCAGATACCTGCTCCGGCGAGGGAGCGGGGGGTTCGGGCGGCGGCCCAGTGCCAAGCAGCGGCGAGACATCGGCGTTAGTGCTGGTAGAGGTATGTATCAGAACGGCAGGAGTCGCTGTGCTGATCGTGGGGCACCGGCGCAGGGCCCGCGGGACGGCGGTCCGCAGGAGTGAGGAGACAAATAGATTGGCCATTGCTGGTTCGCCCTGTAAATTACCACAGGATGCTGGGGGTAATGGGCGCAGGAATGGAGCTGAGGAAATAGACACAGCAAGGCTGGTGGTGACCAAGTGCCTGGCAGGCTTGGTGGGGCTGAAAACCAATTACCGTCAGGATAGGAAAAGGTCGCTGACTAATCAGTCTGGTGTAATACGACCGTCAGGCATCACCCGCGAGCACAGTTCAGAGACCTGACGATAACATCCAGATAGAATGCGAAAAGAAAACAAGGAAATAAATTGAATAGACTGAAAGAGATCCAGCCCCACTGCAGTCGCTACTTCTATGAAGATGAATAACAAAAAAGAAAAAATTCGCAAGCCCACAAATGCCAACAACGCCATCAAACGTAGAACTAGCCAAGAACCGCAGCGCGCCATCAAATCAATATATGAGAGGCCAAATACTCTCGTGGATTCAGACAAGAAAGGTGAAAAACTTGGCTCACAAAACACTCTGCCAAGTGGCTATCCAACAAGAAGCTGAAGGAACAAAAACTCCTCCATTTCCTTCTCAGTAGGGAGGTCGCGTGACACCACCTAGGCTCAACTCTCCTGTACGACTATCAATATGGCTCAATAGATCCTGCAGATTGAGTGTACTAGCCGCAGCGTCCGAGTCAGCGGCATTGAAGCTGTCTATGTTCATTGTGCCGTTGCGGCTGCGCGGTGCTCGCCGTGTGGTACCCCCGACGTGGCTGCTTAGAGACGACGTGCGCAACATGCTACCCCCCTCAGAGTCAGTATGGTTGCGGTTTGTAGGAGTAGGTGAGAAGCTAGTAGTGAGTTTCGGTAGCGGCGGGACTGGGGGCACTTCGCTGCGCTCGGTATGTTCAGGATCAGACGCCTCATCAACGCTCCGGCGGAGAGAGCTTGTAGGTCGGGTTGGATTCAGAGACAGCGGGAGCGCAGTACCAGAGCCGCGAGATCCTTTTGAACCACGAGAGCCGGGGCGTGCCAGGCTTGACTTGGACATGTGCGCATCACCATTGTCCAGAAGCGACGCACCCAGTGGATTAAAGCTCGCTTCAGAAGGCGTGAGTTCAAAGCTCACCATGCTTTCAGATTCCTCGTCAGAGTCTACTCGTGCAGCTCGCGAGACAGTGATTGCTTGGCCAGAGAGAACTTGCTTGAGCTGGTCAACAGATGCGACATAACCCCGACTAGAGGCTGAAGGTGCACGTGATGCACTCCGCACACTATTCTTGCGCTGCTTATGCGTGGGCAGCAGACCACCGTTACTAGATATGGGTCGACCATTGGTATGGTGACTACCTCGAGGAGATGGGGGAGTATGGGCACTGCCGTTTATCATAATGCGATGTCTCCCAGACCCAGCAGTGCGAGACCCATTCACAGAGGTGCTTGTGCTAGCGGATTGAACACCCAGCAATGTAGTCTCCCGAGTCCAGTCACTTAGAAGCTGCTCACGGAAAGAGTCCGGAAGAGAATCCTCTTTGCTCTCGGATGTCTGGTGCTTGGCCACTGGTAAAAATAGCTCTCCACTCGTAAAGGCTGTGGGGCTGGAAGAAGCGGCACCTGTATCTTGGTAACTAATAGCAATGGCTTCGACTAAAGTCAGACGATCATCAAAGGGGAGCAGAGCCTCAGACTCAATTTCCTGGATGGGCATTCGAGGCTGGGGACGAGGCAGTCCGGGGGTCCCGCAAAGCTCAACTAGCGGAGGGGGCACATTAAGCCCCTCGATCCAGAAATGCTTGTTACGACGTCTAGAAACTTCATTGGCAATGGCCTGGCCTACAATAGACTGATCAAGGCCAAACTTGTCTTTGACTGCCCAAAAGTAGCCGTGGCATAAACACCCAATACGCACCTTATGAATAGGAGCATCAACCTCGAGGATGTCCTCCTGCAAACGAAAGATCATAGGTAGACCAAAGCGAACGGCATTAACGCCCAGACGTAAGGCCATCTTGCTGAGCAGGACATGCAGAAGTAAGAAGTCGGTTTCATAATCCACATACTGCAAGGCATTGTCATAGGCAGCAAGGTGGATTAGTTGCAAAAACCGAGAAACAGCGGTAGTAGGCACAGAGTCACGCGAAACTCCCATGGAGACAGCTCTACGGCTTGGATGCACAGGGGTGTTGCTGCCAACGTCTCGAGGCTTTGCTATCAAGTTGCGCTGCCAAATGAAGTCGTCGTGAGCGCGTGAGTCGACATTAGTGGTTTCGCGATCAAGCCAGATACTGAAAGCATCGACATATGCCTTGCGCACTTGGCCATCGGGGTCTCTGAGCAGCCAATGAGTGCCCTCCCAAACCTGAATCGAGACCTTGTTTCGGGAAAGAGTCTTGTTGCTACTCGTGCGATTCTGTGGATTCGCGATCAGCAAAACCTCCTTGATAGCTTTCAAGGCAGCTATACGCCCCTGATTAGACACAAAGTAGGTTTCGGCTGTTTGAAGAGCCTCCACAGAGTCATTTCCGGATTGCTTGCTCGCAGTAGCGGCAGTAGGTGTAGTATTATCAACTGAATCGTCGCTTTCTTTTTCACCGTGTGGCGAATGATTGAGATTCCCGGAGCGAGCAGACCGGAGGCGGATCAGCAGGGCGAGAATCATGTCGGATATTTGGTCTGCATAGTAAATATGAGTGGCCAGGCCGCCAATGCACATTTGCACCTTGACTAAAAGTTCGGTCTTTTTCTGCGCCACAGTTTTCACCGCCGCATCGTTGCTAGACCTTTCGGGCTCATCTGGAAGACGCGCAATTTTCTTCATGTACTGCAACAAGCCAACCAAGACATCCATTACACTCAAGCCAATCAAGTTGATGTCTGAACGTAACAGGGAGGCGATCATGCTGACCAACACGAAGTTTCCAGTAAGACTTTCACGCTTTAGAGCATCACGTGCCAGCGTTTCCATGGCTGTAACCACAATGACATAGCGGTCTTGAACAGTAGCCCAGCGAGCAATAAGCCCAAAGATGCGAATAGCCCAGCCACTGTCCTTGGGCGGGGTTTTGTGGTCATGGCTGACAACCAGAGTGTCGCCCCGCGCCACCTTTGAATCGATGAACTTGAACAGTGACTTGGTTGCAGTGTTGATTTGTAGTCGGTTGGGCACCACATAGATTTGTTTGAGGCATTGCATGGCCAGCACCCCAATGTCCTCTTCGGCCAACTTATCAACGTCAACGGCAGTTCCGGCAGCGACTATCGGATTTGGCTCAGGCTGGTTGCCATCGGTAGTACGAATAGTCCCAATGCTGGAACGACGACGGCCTAGTCTATCGGCATCCTCTTTTTCCTCGGCTCCAATCCGAGCTACCAATGCGTCGAGGAATTCGTCATTGTCGGACCATAGGTTTTCAAGAATTATGGGCATAATCATTTCGATCTGGCGACCAACCGGAGAGGACAGCGCATCGGAAGAAGCTAAGCACATGATGGCATCGAGGCCAACATGTCTCCATCTCATGGTGACAGGAACACTGGCTCCAGCAAGCGTCTGCTCACACGAAGCCAATGCGGTGTATTTCTTGACAACACCAACATATTGGTCTATGTAGGCCTGGTCGGCAAAGAGAGAGATGGCATCGTGATGGGCGCAAAAGGTCTGAAAAGTCGGTATGGACGACTCGGTCATAACAATGTCTTTGGAGTCGAGGATCAGGTCGAGGACGCGAAGAACGCAGGGGGCGATGAGTGGCAGGTCTTTCGGGGATTTTTCAATAACAGCGGCGAGGATCTGGAGAGTGACTTGGACATTGCTGTTGCGGTAGCAAAGAAGGGAGGGGAAGAGGGGTTAGTCGTTTTGCGTGACGCGAGAGGAAAATGACGGCCGAGATGCGACCAAGACACAATAGAAAGTCGAAAACTCACCCAACGCGCTGGCGCCACACATCATGAGCTGTACGCTTCTCAAGGAACGCGCCAATCTTCTGGATCTTAGAGCGGCGAGATGTGGCGTAGAAAAGCAGATAGCTGAGCTCACTAGAATTGGGCTTGATATCAACGGCGCCCTTGGTGGCGCGAGGATAGCATCGCAGCACCAGAACTTGATGCTTTGGGCGACACTTGCGCTTTATGGCCTCCATTATGAAGCGCTTGCGGAGGTAACTGGCAATGGGCAGTAAGTAGAGCGGCTAAGGAGAAGAAGAAGTAGAAGAAGAAAATTAGGCTGGAGTGCCACGACACGTGAAAGGAGGCAAACAGGAGGCCAGCAAGGCTAAGGCTGGGGCTGAGTTGGAACAATATGGCCAAAACAGAAGGAAGCAAAAACGAGAGGCGATGAAGGAGCGAAGCTGTGTGTTGGATCCAAGCCAAATTGTCAGCAAAAAAACAAGAGTTCAAAAATGAACGAGAATAAGACAAGAACAAAGTAACACAATCCCCAGATTGCAAAGAAAAGGAAAGCAATTATTTTTGGATTTTTCTCCAGCAAGGGAAACAACCCAATCGTCCGCGTGTACAAGATGCAAAACGAAGTAATTGCGGCCGGCATTCCGGGACCAACACGAAAAAAAAGAAAAAGAAAAAGAAAAAAAAACAAGAGAAAAAAAGAAAAGGATAGTGAGCTACAAGTACCATTACCTGTGTATACTCCTACATCAACTTATGTAGCTACATACAATGGATACATAGGCAAGGCATATCCTAATTGATGCACAACCAGCTCCCGATTCCCATTGGGCCACAACCTCCAACTTTCTGTAGTTGATGTGATTTATTCCTCTCCTTCCCGTTCCCCCTCCTCTCGTTCATTCATTAGGCCAGGGGCAAAGCGCTCAGGTCTCTCTCTATCCTCTTTGGGTCTTAATTCTGCTGCTTCTCTTCGTATCAAGGTCATAGCTTTCTCTGGGGCTCGTCATTCTAGTCTTGAAATATGTGAATGACTTTCTTATTTCCTCATTTTGAACGCATTTTTGTGGGTATGTGCAAAACTAACCCTTACTAAAACATGTCCATCCCATTTCCAAGATAACCCTGACTCAATGAGTTGCACTCAGACACATCTTTTACGACGTGCCCGGCGACATCAGAGTCTTCTCCATAAAATGGCTGACGTCCTCGATCTCTTCCACGGAAATAGAGTGGCCAATCCTATAGTAGTATCAGTACTCATTTTACACTCAAAAAAACCTTCCCTTTCGGCAATAAGATCAACTCACGGGTATGATTTGTGGTCAATCTGGACACCGAATTCCTGAAGCTTATCGTGCGACAAGTCGTTGAACTCTGGGGGAATGAGCGGATCTTCAGAGCCATGGCCCATGAACACAGGCGTAGTGACATTTTCCGTCCGCAGTATGTCTTTGAACTTGCCGCTGAGAACCAGCCAGGAAGACAGAGCCACGATGCCACCCAACCGGTACTGGCCGGTAAGTCCCGTGAGCAGTGCCATAGCTGCGCCTTGCGAGAAGCCGCCAATCAGAATGCGCTCAGGCGGGATACCGGAATCAATCTCCTGCTTGATTAGACCCTCGAGGTATGTCCGCGTCGCAAGCATACCCTTCTCGTCTTCATCTCTAGTCAGGGATTCCAATGTCCCATTGAGGGTTACCTGCCGTGCCACTTGTCAGTCGCAAGATCCGATGAACAGGCAATATATCTTCACTTGGTTAGACTTACAATATCAAACCATCCTGGCATGCGGTAGCCGCCGTTCTGCACATATCTGTTAGTAACGGGCGGGTCTCTGCCACCAGCATACTTCTGTTCTCCAACGTAAACTCACACATGTAATCGGAATTGTAGGCGCATTCGGAAGCACAAACTTGATCTCACTCATCTTGCTGCGCAGGCGCCAGTTGCGCACCACGTCAATCCACCCAGCACACGAGTCGCCCAGGCCGTGAGAGAAGATGACTGTGGCTGTATGTCTACCGACAGCGGGCACGATGAGGGGAGCAGGTCCGGACATGTTTGCAAATACTCCCTATCAAAAAGAACGTCAGATAACCTAAAAAGAAGGAACACAGGTAAGGTGTACAATAGGATTCCAGCAACGCGGGACGTCCAGTGAGTGGGATGACGTAGCTAAGACGAACCGTTAGGCCGATCGAGCAGAGCCCATCTTCTTGTGCAAGCACTGGCTGTATTATGTAATACGCAGGATATTGATAAAAAGACAACACCAAGTTTCCCCACATCTTCCAATGTGGCTCACTATGACGACAAAGCGCCACATGCCTCAATAAAACATTAAACTGCCTACCTGCATATCAGTTGTCATGTTTCTCGGTTGTACCCGAAGGCTTCGTCTTGTAATCAAACATTTGTTAGCTCTTGCATCGACATACAATACCATTTTGTCTATGTGTCGACCCCAAATTGCATAAAACAACTGTTTGCTTTGTTGTCTGGGTGCGTCACAGTTTGGTTTTATGAGTACCTAGTCAACTATGGGTTTATTTGGTTGGTATATGTTTATATTTTGCAATGTTCTTTTGTGATGTAGTTGTGTAATTGTGATAACAAAAGGCCCTGATATTTCGTGTAGCTTCATCTCCCGCGTACATGTGAAATTCGACATGGCGAACCAAAAAAAAAAAAAATAAAAAGAGCATGTGATATTCTATCAAAGTTGAGTCCTGGCGCTGCATTGTCATAGAAAAAGAAATTCGCCAAGATAAGGGAATAGACAAAAAAAAATAAGAGGGCAAAGAAGAGCTATAAACTTGTCATCACGACTCTTCACAGCGGCGTACAATCTCATTCAGTGAGCGTAACAGAAGAGGATCAACCTCCATTGTCTCTTCTGCCAGGTCAGAATATCCCGCATCCTGCACATTTCCCCGCATTGTGACCACCAGTCGCGCAATGCATTTCGAAAGTCCAACCTGTAACTCACTCATGGCTTGATCCAAGCCTTGGTTTTGTAAGCCAAATGAAGTTGGTAGTGTAAAGGGATCAGATCCTATTGCTTGACTTCCAATCTTAGACTTCTTTTTATTGGAGCCGCTAACAGAGGATGGGACAGGTGAGTTACAGCGGATATCAGATAATGGAGCATCTAGGCCTAGAAGGTGAGCAGCCTTCTTGGGAATGTCACTGGGGCCGTCTGAGAACGAGTGTTGGCGAGAGTGGCTGCAGCTAGAGCTCTGTAATCTGAAGCTAATGTTTGAATGAGCCGATGATGGGGTCGAGTGCGAAGGTGAAGCTAGAGGGGTAGGGATGTGACGGTAGCACAGGCTCGAAATGTAGTTGTAGGCTAGGACATGTGCATACAACGCATCGCAGAGATAATCAGATGCACCGGGAAATACACTGCGTAATGCCATCCACGGATTGCCACTTTGGCTCATCGTTGACCCTCCAACTGGGGGTATCTCGTGTGAGAGAGATGGCCCAGAACGGGAGCTGTTTCCACTCCGAAGAGATCCTAGAGCCCGGGACAACCGCCATTTGCGGCCGTGATGGGTAACAGGAGGTTGGGAAATAATTTTGCTGCGGTCCACCAAGGGGCCATGTTTCAGTTTGCGGGAGTAGGATCGTATAGTTTCAATCGTCAGACTTGATGTTGAAAGCATAGTATCCGGGAAACAAGCAATGTTGACTCTTAAAGTGTCCGCAACATCTGGGGGGAGTGGAAGACCCACCCTCCGCTCCTCCATAGAAGCAGCATAATTCTCAGTGGGGTTTTCAATCCATGCCTGAACAGGTGCCGAAGGGGGGGGAAGCTGAGAAGCCTCCAAGGTGTAGCTCGGATGCACCCACGAATCAGGCGTGTTTAATCTCGAGGGTTCTCGTGGAGTAGACAAAAAGCTTCCCAGCTGATGGTTAGAAGATGTCATTTTTTGCAGCAACGATGGCTTGTTCTGACAGTCAGCATCGCCATCATCATCCTCAAGATACATGGCATCGGTTAGGTTTCTAGCTGATGTCGGAGAAATGAGATGCCGTTCATATTCATCAGTGTTTTGAGAAAACGGCCGATGTTGTTCCTGGATGTAAGGATAGAATCTTGAATCGTCAAAGTCAATCGACATGGTGCTACTGGCCTGACGTGGAGCTTTAAAGGCTGAATCTCTCAAACGAGAAGGTTTATAAGACGCTCTGGATGATGGCCGTGAAATAGTTGCAACATGTTCGCTGTTGGTCTGCTGATACTTGGATGAATGCATGCTTTGGGCGCGCTGGAGGGGAAGAATGCCCCGAGATGCTGGTAGATGGGGAGTGCGAGGATGGAGAGGAGGAGAAATTGGCGTCTGGGGAATAGATTCACAGTTTATGAAGGGTTCATAAGGGAGATGGAGTTCAGGGCTATTTGCTCTAGGCGGTGTGACTGGAGGGCTAGCAAGCGCATATGAATGAGAAGCAAGCAAATGACGTTTTTCTGGGAGGGAGCAATTGAGCATAGAGAGTTCGGGTTGTTGGCCGCCTTTGGGGTTTGAGTCTTGTTCATCGTTATCAGAATCGTCAATCCAGCTGGTGTCAGGATCACTCTTTTGTGAAACAATAGAAATGGCGGAGTCTGTGCCAGAAACAGACCATCTGAGAGGAATTGATTTTGGGGTATTGTGGGTGGCAATGTGAGAAATAGAGGGTGAAAGGGTGTAATGATTGAAGCCCATTGAAGTGTCATTGGACTGGCTTAGACGAATAATGGGAGGCTCCATGGAAATGTCAAGCGAGCTTGAGCTATAAACTGATTCAGTTATGCTTCCATCGTCTTGCTGGGTAACTGCAGATACGGTTACAGGCATAGCTACGGGCAATGGTGCAAAGGTCGAAGTAGCGGCACAGTCGTCTCGTAGTGAGTCGGGGGTGTTCATACTGCGAAGCATGGCAATGGACTCTTGAACGGAGCTAGCCTCAGAAATGGAGCCCAAAGATTTGACCCGCAGCATTACCTCGTATAAGCTAGAGCTGGTCAAAGGCAAGGCTATCGGTGGCGGCACCATGGCGTCGTCTTCGGCATCATCTTCCCAGGCTTCAGCGGCAGCTTGCCGAGATTCTAAACTTAGCGAAGACTGTGGGTGTCCGGCTGTCATGTTCTTTGAGACAAACACATCGCTGGAGAGCTCTAAATCCTGAGCCAACATCTCGGGCAAGTTGCCAAATAGCATTGAGTCGACAGCGTCCATATCCATATCCATATTCACCATGTTCAGGCCTATGTGGCTAGCCAGAGTAGAAAGGGGCATGACGGAAATGGATAGTATCAAAAGATTTGATATGAAGATCAAAGTATAAAGGTGACGAAGAAGAAAAAGGAAGAAAAAAGAGAGCAGATATCAAACAATCTATATCCACAGAAAAAGAAGGCTCAATGCAATAGGATTCTGGCAAGGTTCCAAGGATTAGAGCCAACCACGATGTTAGACGGGTTGTGCTCACAGAATTAGGATGAGGTTTGAAAAATAACCGACCCAAAAAGGCAGGGAGGTATTATTCAAAGAGAAAAGAGAAGAAAAAAGCCTAAGCACAGACGACTAGGATGTGAATTTAAGTGGTTGAAGAAGGCTGTATGATGAGTTTTAAGCAGGCCGAGAGAGGCTTCAATATGGGTGATGTTGCCGAGAAAATGGCTACGGACCGGGGCATGTATAAGAGGGGAGAGAAAAGAGAAGCAAAATAGTCAAAGAAAAAAGAGAAAAAAGAAGTATAAAAGCAACGGACACAAGATGCGGTCAAAACGAGGGCGGGTTTCTGCGCAAGTTGCAGAAGATGAAACAAAGCATGCAGGTAGGCAGAGAATTCCACTTGAGAGTCTACCTCGCCTTTCTCTATGTGGGATGTGTGTCGATGTGTCAAGTGCAAGCGTATGGAAAGGCCAAGCAACACAACGATAGAACACACAACAGTGTGACGAGAGAGAGAGAAAGATGACCAAGAAATAGTATCAGAATACAGCCGGGATATCGGTTTCTCAGCAGGCGTCCAGGAAATAGGCGAAATCAAAGGCACGGAGCGTGGGAAAAAAAGAAGACAATAGGCTGCTAGATGCCGTGTTACTCCATTCCCAGGCATGGGCTTCCTGTTTGGGATATATAGCCAATGGTGGTCCGTTGTCGTGCTTGTGATAGCCTGTGTGGAGTTGCCAGTGAGAGGATGGCGTCGAAACTGGTGCTGTGCACTGTGACTTGTGGACGTCTTATCGTTTACTAGATAACAGTGAAAAGGTAAGCAGTTGTTAGTGTAAGAAATACCGTCTGACAGGCAGTTTCGACGTCAATAGAGGCCAGCAGAAAGCCGTTATGTCAACACGAGCAGGATAGGACGATATAGACGTGGGTGGGTGTTAGTCTGGGCAGGCCAGGGCCTCAAGACCGAGATCCTGGTCGTAGCACAGAAGCTTGTGAGAGAAGAAAAGGAGGATAAGGGAACGGAAGAGAACAAGCGAATGTGAAGCCAAGAAAAGCATTGAATTAATGGAACGTCGAGAATGGCCCAAAAAAGAGACAGAGGTTGCTAGTAGTAGAGAGTTTTGAGGGGGCTTGTATGTGGGTGGCCGTGTCAACAAAAGTGGCGAGCCTCGGTGAACAGCAACACAGGCACAGTTACACGCCACAGTTACACGCACTATCACATCACAGATATAGACGCAGGCACAAACACAACTGTAGGCTTGTGCTTCCGCGTGTGCCTAGGCAGATGAAAGAGGCACCTGGGCTGGTAGGCTGGAGAGCTGGAGGGTGATACAATTGTAGATGTGGTTGTAGATGTGTGTAATTGTACAAATAGGCTGGCTGTGTGGAAAAGCGGCAGGAGAAAATACAAAAGCAAGGTATAAATCAAGCACAACTTACTCACGATTGATAGCTTTGAGTGTCCCAGTGGTGAGACAACGATAAGATGGATGTGGCGGGGGGTAAAAGCGTGGGAAAGAAAAGAGGAGGAAAAAAGATGATTACGGCTGGGCAGGTGAAGAAAAGCGCAAATCGGAAGAGGGGGCCCGTAGGTAATATAGAACCCAGCGAAAAGAAGAGGAACACGTCTCGACGGACGTGAAGAAAGAAGCAACTCCTAGTTTCGCCGGCCGCGATGGCATGACAATTACATATACCCAGATACATACATATGCATAACTACACACATAGAAGTAGTTAGTTGCAAATACGTATGTACTTGCTCACAGAGATAGAGTAGCTAGTTGGGAACTACCTAGATACTACATTGGACAACTACTCACTTGATGGAAAGCTTTCCATAAACATGATTGGACGTTACCCTTTTTTCCTTCCACCAGATTCCTTCCTCTGCAGCCAGCCTCCCTTCTTTAGACGCCCTTGCGTGAGGAAGAGAGGAAGGATGATGCAAAGAGGGAAGGCAGACAAAAAAAGCACGCGCAAAAGAGAAGGAAAGAGAATATCTATCTATTCGCTTTTCCGGTCTTTCCCTGCAGAATCTGGCGTCGAGTTATTTGGAGCGTGCAGCTTCAACAAGCAGGAAGGATGGTTGCAATAGAAACAGAATGAGGAAGCTGCCAAAAAAGAAACCAGCCCAAAGCCTGACCTGTGAGCGGTACCTAAAAGGACCATACAATGTGCATACAAATTGGAGGTATCTACCTCCCTACACCCACGTTTTCTCCTGGTGCCCACACAAGATGCGCATGTCTGATGACTTTGACTTGTCAACTAGTTATATACAGTTGTGATGCTAAGACGAGACATTGTAAGACTGACAAGCACGAGCACATGGCAAAGCGAGCACGTGTAAGCATTCAATAAAGTGCCCGCTCCCTCTTTCTCCCGCGAATAAACAAGTTCCGCCTGGCGCTCAGCCGTGCATCCAGACCCCCACCGGCCTGTAGGCAAGGCCCGATGTCCCCTAAGCGCTCAATGCGAGGGATAGCCGCCCAATAGCACCAAGGAAGGCCAGTTTGCCCTTGGACAGGCTTTTGATATCTTGGAGAGAACCAGAAGGCCCAGACGGGCGATGACGAGCGGTGGTCATGAATGACCTGTCAAGTTTGCAACCGCATACACATCCACCTCCACATGTGTACATAGCTGTAGCGTGATACATTTCTCTCGGGTACTGGTTATATTTATGCTATGCTTGTATGTACACAAGCATCTCAGGGTTCTCAGTCAATGCAAGGGGCTCAGTAATGCTTGCACAGTACATAGTATGGGCATGTTGGGGCACATGTATGCACATACATACATGCGTACGACTAACTATGCGTACATACGAACAAACGTATCAGGATGAGGGATAGTAGCCATGGAAAGGTAGAGCTACAATCAAGCCAGTTGATGAGCAAAAGACTGGGTAACGTACCATCACACGTATACATGTGTGATCCAATAACTACACTTTCAAGATACTACAGCAAGCCTACTTGTAACCACATGTAAGAACTCCCTTCAAAAAGCCGAGTCTGACCAGGGTTATAGCAACCCTTCATAATAGTGTTGCAATGGTGCTTCAAAAAAGACGGCGTGTGACAAAAGAAAAAGATACGAAGTCTCGAGTCGGAACGCACCAAACTAGGACATGTTATTGGCTTTTTTTTTCTTTTTTTGTTCGACTTAGCACGGACCCCCTTTCATCATATTGATTACTTGTTTTCCTTTTTTGCTAGTTAGCTACTCTGGTAGAAGCAATATATAGATTCAATCACTGGTGAATGTTTTTGATTGAATGGGTGAGCCGCCGGACCCGGGCGGGGCCCTCACTTTTGAAGGTGTAGGCTATATTGGGACGGGAATCAACATGAGCCGGTAATATGGGGGTAAGAGAGATAAGCTCTTCTTGGACTTAATAAGACGAGAAGGGACGTGCATCAAGTCACAAACACCCTGAGTTGAACATCACTAATCCCCGGATCGACTCAGTGTGTTTGTGGTGTGTGCATGTTGCAGATGCATGCAGTATGCAATGCACATATGTAGATAACTATGCAAATGCGCAACACTATACAAGCCCTATTAGAGTGGTACTCCAAAGGACGTGACTATGCATCATGAAGATATAAGCAAGAATGAGGGCACGAGCTCAGTAACTATCAAAGTACCACCCACTTAATATACACATCCAAACCTCTGCACATCATCGGGACTTGATTGCCAGCAACCCCAGCCAGCCGGCCAGCCGGTCAGCCCAGCTCCATTCTCGAGCTGGCACTGCTCCCCTAGCTTTTGCCCATGTCGGCGACGATCACAAGTGCTGACAAGTCTTTACACAAGCATTCAATCAGAGTACTACACACACATACATACACGATGTGTATGTCGGTATTTTTCAGCTCGCCTCGACTTGGCTGCTTACAAGCAGGCATCCCTTTGCACTTCCCACGTGTCCTGCTGGCCCTGAAAATTCGGCACTCAGCAAGACAAGGCGTTGAGGAGGAAACACCAAGGCGAAAGGGAAAAAAGAAAGGCCAGGTGCGATGCATACAGTCACATAGTTACTTGTAACACATAGAGACGAAGTCTTTTGCACTGACTCGGTCGTCTCAGCATCTCGACGGATTGACATGACAAACAGGACGACGTCCTTGAGGTAGTTAGCTTAACCAATGCACAGACGGTACACTAGTCGGCATTGTTTAATGTCTGTGTATATCTTCTGGCACTGACATGTCTGTACTAACATATGCATATTCTTAGATGCCTCGCACTACTGTACATATGTATACACACATTCAGATATCAATTAACTATGTAGATATTGTATGTACTTTTCGGTTAGCTCTCGGCCTCGATCCGGGCCTAGGCCTCCTCTTGCTCCTGGATCTTGAAACTCATCTCATATAGTGTCACCTCTTTCTCCTATTCCATTCACTTCTCATCTCATGTCCTTTTCAAGGTACTGGTCAAACTCGTAATCAAACCATTGTCCTTCCCGAGTCTCTGGAATTTCTCGTGGCGTTCAGGGGAAAAGAAGTCATGGCGAGGCGAGGGTCTCGGGATTTTTACTTGGAGCTTGTGACTCTGGTAGAGTCAATGTTTCTCGTTTACTCACACCCGACATCCACATACACATACACACACCCACAAAGAAGGGAAAAGAGAGAGGGAAGATAATTGTGCTTATTTGTTCACCCAATTTCTAAGGCCCTTGATGGGCTCCAATGAAAGCTTCGCTTACGGGGCAATGAGCCCATGAAAAAAAAAATGCACATGGGGCTGCCCTAGAACAAAACAAGGTACAATAACAGACGACAGAAAAGTCAAACAAGAGTTTTGCAGGATTTTCAACCGAACAAGACAACAAGACCAAGCAAGACCTGCTCTTCATCGAAAGAAGCCCTACCTGCAAGTTCGGAGCGGGTGGTTTAGTCTCCCTGTAGGGGTTATTACTGAGACATGAACGTGGAGAGAGGGAGAGACGTGGTGTGAAGGATAAGAATGAGAAAAAGAAAGTAACAACACATGACGCGAGGAAAAAGGAAGAACAAGTTGCACACGAACGAGTTGCTGCATTTCTGAAGTATAGCGCAATAGAAGGAGGACTTTTAAGGGATACCAAGTGAATGTAAGATGATTGGCTGCATTGCGAAAGCTCACTAGGGTTAAGACCCTATATATGCGACCCATTATCTACCAACTACAAGTACTGGAATGCACTTCCCATTGAAGTGACAGCTGCCGCCAGCTGATCGGCGCATCTGCAACCCCTGCAGCAATTTTTCTATCACGAGCTGTACAACGTTAAGTGAAAGTCAAGCAACAAAAAAGAAGAAAATTCTCAGTTTCATTTTCTGCGCCGCCAAAAGCTTCGCACCACATACTCGTTTTTCCAGGCTCTTCCCTTCTCTTTGATACAGTCTGGTGTCAAACATACATTTGCGCCTCAGTTTTGATAGCCTGCAACGAGACTAAAGCTCTAACCATAACGCCCGAGACGAGACGAGTATCCAGACGGCGAGCTTTTACTTGCCACTCTAGGTGATTTCTTTTGGAGGCGTTCAAGGGACTGAGCGATCGCAAAAGCAACCAGCGCCTCGTTTCCGCCGCTGCGCATCATACGATCGGCTGGTGTCTCATATTTGTCTGAGTTGTGCGCCCACCAAGTCGTGAGACTCGAGCCCGAGTCACAACACTAGGGATAGCATACGTCGTCGAGATTCATAAGCCTGTTCTCTGCGTGTGGGGTTATAGATCACAGTGTGCCAGTACGCCAGCTAGAAAGCCAGCTGGACCGAGTGGAGATTACCGCCTTGTCACCGTTTCTCTCCCACCGATATCCATACATTTGCAACACCATGCTTACAGAGCAATTCGCCGTCGCCGTGTGCGGTCCGCCGCTGGCATCCAATACTGCCGTGTCCAAGGACGCTGGCATCTACACCTACCAGCTGGCGCCACAACTACAAGCCCTCAGTGTGCTGAAGAAGAGCTCAGCGCCTGTGAATGCTATGGCTGTCAGCCCTACACACATTTTTACCGCCCAACAGAACAAGGCTCATGTGCATGTGTACTCGCGAGAGCGCGGCAACCAGGAGGCTTTGGTAGCCTTTTCTGAGCGCATCATGGCCATAGCCCTGGTGAGAGAAGTACTGGTGCTTGGAACTGCTGAGGGTCGTATGATCTTGTGGGAGGTAAGTCTCGCTTCTTACTCGTGTCTTAATTTGGTCTACTTGACGTTCTTCTATTTTGCTTCTCTGTCTCTGACTAACACACCACCCCTCCATTTCCTTCTAGACTTGCACTGGCCGTCAAGTAACAACCCCCCCTTGCCACGTTCAACCCATCACGTGTATTGGAACCGCACCCTATCATATCCTCACGGGCTCCGACGATGCCAATGTCCATGTGTGGTCTACCGCACGCATGCTTGAGCTCGACAGCACTGCAGAGCAAGAGCCGGACCGCGTGTTGTCTAACCACCGTGGCTCCATTACTGGACTTTCAGCTGGCGCAAGTGCCAATCCCGAAACTAGTATCTGTGTGTCGTCCAGCAAGGACAAGACCATTATCATCTGGAACTATGCGACAGGTGATGCCCTGCGTACACTGCTCTTCGCATCCACGCCGATATGTGTCTCGCTTGACCCCTCGGCCCGTGCCATTTTTGCTACTACCGATGCCGGCGAGCTCTTCATGGTTGACATGTTCGGCCCGCGACCGCTTGTTGGCCTCCATAGTGAAGAGCACGCATCGGCTGCTGTGAATGTGGGCCAGCCTCTGGGTAACTCTGATGCTGAGCTTGGACCCGCGCAGACTATGGCTGTGAGCTATGACGGAACCACGCTCATCACCGGCCACACGCGCGGAAAGATCCTACAGTGGTCACTGACTGACAACAGCCACCCTGCTGAGCTGGCTGACCTGAACGCATCAATCACAAACCTAACCTTTATGCCCATTCTGGATGCCGTGCCGGCGACAATGAGGGCTGCGACCATTGTCAAGCCGACGCAGGTTGAGCGCCTGTACACCCTGACATCCCAGCTCAAGACTACCATTGCGCCCAAGAGCCGTTTCGAGAACATGTTGACCGAGACGGGCTTTTCGGCTGACGCGCTGCAAAGTGCCGTTCTGGCCATGCAAGAGGAGAAGATTGAGACGTCAGCCGAGGAGGCCTTGAGAAAGGAGAACGAGGAGCTGTGGGAGCTGGTCAATGAGCAGCGCAAGACACAGAAGAAGTAGACCTTCAGATACGTTGTAGTTATAGATTGTAGACTGTCGGCTGTGGCAGTTTGGCGTTTGGTTACAAAAAGCATGTGTGCCTGGGGTTTACGTTTACGCACCATACATTGGGGTTTATACAAGAAGTTAATGATCGTTACATGAAGCCGTATTTATAAGCACTTCACTCAACAATTCTTGGTGATTTCTTTTCTATCCAATCAAAGTCTTGTTTTTGTGTGTGATAGAAGTCAACCCGACAGCCGCGATAGACGCCGGGCCTAGGCCCACTTTTATTTTTCTGCACCTCCCACCTTGGCTGACGTCGATCAGAGAGCTCGGCCTTTGGTCTATCTCGACTTGCCTGCGACATCACACAACACAGCCCGCCGAAGCTGAAATATACCCACTGCCACCATGTCTGTCACTCAAGCTCTCCGTGGAGACTCTGCACAACAGGCCCGGGCTTTGGTAAGTCCTGTTTATCGCCTTGCTTGCCGCTTGATGGAGGTGTTGGAAAGCCTCGTCACCCCGCCATTGGCCGCAAGACGTCTGCGGCTACAGACTCCGAAGCCGCCGGTTCCAACGAAGACCTTTCTTGTGCTTAACTTGAAATCGCAACTGCTAACGACCCTCCACCAACAGTACCGCCAATTATTACGGGCTGGCGACCAGTTCTCATCATACAACTTCCGCGAGTATGCCAGACGCCGTACACAGGCTGCGTTCCGTGAAAATGCCGCGCAGACCGATAGTCGCCGGATCCAAGAGCTCATACAAAAGGGCCTCCAGGAGCTTCAGGTCATGCAGGTTAGTTCGAGCGCAAAAGACAGAGATGGGATATAACCCATATCCAGAAGTGTGGACTCTGCTAACAATCGGCGGCTATAGAGACAAACCTCGATCGGCAAGTTCTTCCAGACGGACCGACTAGTAGTTGAGGTCAAGGGAACCGTAAGTCTGCTCTCCTGACTGATATTTCTCTGGCTCATGGCTAACAGTGTTGTAGGAGAAGGCTTCCCAGCAGACTCTGCCGCTGTCAGGGTAGATAATTGAAGCTCCCTTGTTTTTTACCGTCTACGAAGCAGTTACGATTTCCCGTTCCCTTTGATATTTGAGTCGCATCCGATGACTATTTGTACCACTACTAAATTAGCTATGGGGTGACGGTTGTGCCTAGGCTTCAGCTTCACCTGTCTTTGTTTCGATGCCTTGTTCTCCTGTTCTGTCCCGTCGAGTTGCGATATTGAGAGCTAGACTAGACAAGTCTGGCGCAGTAAATAAAATCGCCATCAAAAACTTGCTTTCAATCGCAGTATTGCGAGAATGTATGTGTGTCGTTCAACTATCGGGAATATCGTACTACTGATGTTCTTTTACGGTGGTCATGACGAAATAGCAGTGGTGGGTCTCAGGCGCGGCTAAAGTGGAGCCCATCTCGGTATAACCGATAAACAACCGATAGCCGCGGGAAAAGGGCGCATCGCGATAAAGCAAAGTTCAGGGAGCAGCCTCACGCGCTGCGACCATGAAAGCCTCGCCGAATCAACAGTCATTGCTGCCGTGTGACTGCCCACATCGACCGCCTGAAACCCAATCTCTGTTCCCCGCCTCTAAAACGTCGTTCTGAAAAGTCCGAGTGTGCTGCCACGGGACCCCCGCTACGACTCGACCGGACCAACGATCAACAAATCGAAGCCGTCGGTTGTGGCGCTTTGTCGCAAACGTGATAGCCCGATCGATCTTCACCACACCCACCTGCAGGGCTGCGCTTGCATCTGAGCTTTCCGGATAAAGGTTACGCGACCGTTGCATGTTTGACTCCGCGCTTAGTATCGATATCACACCCGCTTTCTTGGAAAAGAGCTGCAGTTATGGCGCCCAATACGTTCAGCCAACCGTCGCAGCGCTCGGTAAAGCTAGTCTTGATCTTATATCTCACCCACTCGAGGCTAATGGTTGTTTTCTGCATGGTAGACCCGCCGCGCACATCGTGCTGGTTATACCGATCACGATGACTTTGATGGTTAGCCTTTCTGTAGCTCCAGCGCTAATGACGACCATGGAAGCTAATTGCAATGTTTCTCTACTAGGTCTCCCCGTTCGTCAATGGCGCGAAGAATGGGTTAAGGTCGCGCCTTCTTTGCACCAGCAGGAACAGGCCGCAGGCGACATCTGGAACGTCGAACTCCTGCACGGCATGCCTAAAGACACCAGCCTCCTGCCCACCCACAGCCAAGAGCTACTCCGTCTTGCCCGCTCCGGTCGCCTACACAAACGCCCTACGCCACACGATGAAGGCGATAACAGCGAACCTGCCACGGCCGCTGATGGCACCCCAGAGAATCCCGAAGACGATCGCAAAGACTCGGCGTACATGACGCGTGTGTGGAAGCAGCTGCCACGGAATGCTGAAGATCAGCCTCTCTCGTTTCTGGCCAAGCGCCACAAGGGCACCGTGACTATTGCCTCTAAAACGATTGTCGACAAGCCGCTTGGTCCGACGGTCACACGCGCTACGGTGCGCCGCCTTGATGCTGCCGGAAACCCGTATACCCAGGAGGTCACGCTGCAGCCGGGAGTACCGGTTGACGGCGAAATCATTTCCACGCGCCATGTCGTTCTAGTTTCAACAGCACAGGTCCAGGAGCCCGCGGTAACCGAGGCCCCTGTAGTAGGCCGTAGGAGAGCGCCGCCTCCCAAGAGAAAACCCAAGGGACCTGGTCGTGGCCGCAAGAAGAAGGTTATTGTCGAAGGCGCGGCACCTGCAGGAGGCGCTGTTGCTATCCCTGTCTCGTCGGGTCCAGGCCCAACCCAACCCAAGACCGAGAGTGCTAGTGGCTCGGTAAGTTCACAGAAACTCTCCATTTTTTCCTTGGAAAAGCACTATACTAACTTAAAAAGACCATGAAAGTCGAAGATTCGAGCCAGTCCCATGATATGGAAATGGCAGACAATTCGGCTATGGCGTCTGACGATGAAGATGATGGTGACGAATGTGACGATGATGATGGCGAAGACAACGATGGGGATGAGAATCAAACCCCTAAGCCTCAGCAAGACACGGAGATGAGTGATGCCCAAGACCATCCTACAGACTCCAAAGAGGGACCTGAAGCCAAAGCCTCTTCTGAGGACACGAAAGACGACCCCTCTGAGGCTCCTGTCAATGCACATCTTCTTGTCGATCCCACGCCATTTGAATCCAGTCCCCTGCGTAACGTCATTACCCTTGCGCCGTCACCTAAATCTGTACCTACCAGTGACAAGCCTCAGGAAGACGTGCCTATGGCTGATACTGAAGCTACTGCTGAGGCCTCTACTAATCCCTCTGCCCCAGCAGAAGGCGAGATGCAACCTGAGGCGGCGGTTATAAATACTGTAGATGGCGACGTCGAGATGACTGAAGACATTGCACCGACTGCATCAATCACTGAGATTGCTGAACCAGAGAAGGTGGTCTCACCCATTCCCGTGGTCGAGAATGTCCCTGAAGTTAAAACAGAGGTTGCGCCTGAAACTTGGGAAGGGTCTGAACCGGTCCCTTCAAATGCAATGCCAGAGAAGGCTCCAGAAATAGTCGAAGCTAACAATGTGGAAAGTATGGTTGTCGAGTCCGATACAACCGAAAACAAGGTTGAACAAAGTCCTCTCAACGAGGAAAAGCCCAGGGCTTTGGTTGAAGACACATTGATGGCAGAACCTACTAAAGAAGCAGATATCGCTGTAGACCAGCCTGCACCTGTTATAGAGGAGACTTCCATCGTCGAGTCCCATGTGGAGAAGACAGAACCAGACCAAGCATTGGAGGATACAGAGAAACCATTGGAAGAGCCTATACCCGAAGAGAAGAAGCAAGATGTCGGAGAGAAGAAACCGGAAACCCCTGCGCAGGACGAACAGCAGACAGAGGAGGATGCTCCGGCTACCACGGCCGTGCCCAGTATAGACCCAACCGAATCAATTTTCGAGGGAGATGAGACTAAACAGGAGGTTGAGTCAAAATCTACGGAAGAGGCCAAGCCTTCATTGGAGCCCATCGTGGAGCCCACGGCTGCCGAGGATGCGAAGAAGCCCGAGTCCGAGTCCGAGGACGTCAAGAAGCCTGGGCCTGAGTCTGAAGCAAAGACTGTTGTCGAGGCTACATCTGTCCCTGTCAACGATGATGTGGCCAAAGAGGCATCCTAATTGTAACTCTGCGGTTGTGCTTCTTGCTCAATTATGTCTTGCGTCGGAAGCGACAAATAGTCAGAGGTTTGGTGGGCGTGTATCACACCCTCCACCATTGGTATTACTTGGTACACATCACTGTGTCTAATTTGATGAAATATTTTATAATACACAACTTCTACACATTTTCATACATGAAGCCTGTTTAGTTCTCATAGGGCCATTCTCCCCCCTTTGTCTATAGCGTCTGGAATAACGCCCACCAGCCCACCGGCGGCCGCCGCACGTTCTGTAGTAACTCGCGATCGCGTGTCTGCTTGGCAAACGCCAGCCGGCGCTCAATGATCCACCGGTCTGACTTGCCGCGCCGCACATCCTCAAAGCGGCCGTTGACATCGTCAAGCGACAGGCCATACCACCAGCGCTTCCACCATGGAATCTCGCCATGCATTAGCTGGTGCCGTAGGTCTTTAATCTCTTGCCACTCGGCGGCGTCCCGCTCCTTTTGTGTTTGAAGCATGACCTCAGTCATCTGTGCCCAATTCTTGAAGCCGACAATCAGGCACTGGCGGCAGGCAGCTGTGGCGGCGCGTACTTCATCTGTTGGGTCATCCTTCCACAGAGCTTCGAGCTCAGCTTCGGCCGAGTCAATGCCCTCGCGCGTCCATACAATCCCATCTTCTTTATGTGCGCCGGCAAACATCATCTCACCAATGTAGATGCTGAGTTTAGCCTCTTCGCAAAGCTCCTCGGGGCTACGCCAGGGCGGAAGACTGCCATCAGGCGGCGGCGGCGGGTATACAGGCATGCTGAAAGCCTTTAGGATATCTTCAAAAGCTGATGGTTGACGGTAGCGTAGGAGCGGGTCAGAGCTGTCTGGGATTGGGGGATGGTTAGGCAGCGACCGGCGGGCTTTGAGGATGGAGATCATGGCGGGCAGGGCAACATGGAGACGCTTTTTTTGGGCCTTGAGGGTGAGGTACTCTGTCAATACATTCAACAAGTTCTCCGAGGGCGGCCCGGCGTCTTCATTTAGAACCAGTGTCTTGGGGTTGAAGGGCGGGATTTTTGAGTTCTTGGAAACCAGCGCAAAGGCCTCAGAGAAAATGTTTTCAGCCTCTTGGCTTCGGCCCTTGAAATCTAAAAAGGTGGCGCATAGAAGCATGGCATCGAGTTTCTGCTTCTCGTTGAAGCCCTTGGTAGTCATGATCTTGCGGTAGAAATGTTCAGGGACCATGAAAGATGAAATACAGTCTTCGCTGTAGTGCCTTCTCCGACAGGGCGGGTCGGGATTCTCTGGTGTGGTGATCAGAGTAGGATTGATGAAGCTGTTGGTCCTGGTGTCCCACGAATAATATGGCACGTACTCTGCTGCTCGGGCTGCCGATATCAGGAGTTTGTAATACTCTCGTCGCCACTCTTCACTCTTCATTGAGACATCAAGACCAGCCGACAATGGCCCGTACTTCTTGATCATGGCAGGCTGTGCTTGGACGCCCTCGCCATCCCACTCCCACGACTCCATCATATCCAGGCAGCTACAGACACTCACAAATACTCTGATCGCCTGGCCATTGGACCCGATCGCACCCGGCTCCAGCAAGTCCATGATGTGCTTCCGCTCCGCACTGAGCGTCGAGGACCACTCGCTGGGCACAGGCACCAGGCAGTCGACCTGATACTGCTTCAAGGCCATAGTCGCGGCCGGCACCACAACGATCAGAAATCCCAGCCAGCCCGCGGCAAAGCGAAAGAACAGCTTCATCTCATGCTGGCGGAACTTGCGCTTCTTGACAGTAAAGTACGCGCGCAGCTGGCGGGAGTGGGCTGAGAGGAACGGTGTAGTTGGTCGGCCGGACGTAAAGGTCGACAACGGTCGTGAGTGGGGCGTCCGGTAGCACAGGCTTCGCCCGAAGCGCTGCCAGTGCTGCTTGTGGATCACGGCGTCAAACCGGCCCATCTTCGGCGTGTGTCCTCGGCTTGGGTAGCTGGGTCTCGCACTCAGCCTATGCGGTTCCTGGGGCCGGTAGCGGCGTCGCTTGGTGGGTACTATCGATCGTGGGGAGTTCAAAAGGGTGGGTGAATCCGGGGATACCCCGTTTGGCGAACAAGGCTGTACCTTGAAGCTGACGGCGGACATGATGATGACCTGTGGGCCGAGAAACAACGATGGGAACAAAGCTTCTAGGGTTTGTCTATCACGTGATACACTATGCCCCACTAACAAAATAATTTTAACCCTCCGCACATGCTATGATGCAGGCAGACTTGCTGCTTCTACTCTTCTTCGCCCCTCAAAACCTGCTAGCCATTGAGGTGCTATATTTTGCTTCAAACTATTTCCGCATCAGTTGGATACTATACAAGATGGCTAGCATTGCTTCTACCCTCTCTGATTGGCTCAACTCGCCCAAGTTTCAGCTTGCGGCTACCGCCATTGTCTCGGGCGCTGCTGTCGCTGGCATCATTTTGGGCGCCCAGGCACTGGAACGGGAAGAGCGCCTTATCCAGCTGAAGCAGTCTATCCCGCCTCCAAGTTCTACTAGCCAGTCTGCAGAGCCCGTCAGTTGCTTTCCCTCTACCCCAATCTGGCGTTGTATCAGAGCTCCCGGGGGGCTAATTATCTCTAGTCTAGACTTACTAACGTCCATTCTTTCAGCTCTCCAGCTCCGTGTCCGACCTCCCGCACAAGACTAAGGAGGATATCCGTAACGAGGCGCTAGCTGCGCGCGCCATTGCTGGGGACTTTGACGAGGAGTTGATTCTTGAGCAGCTTGCGCGCAACAAGGTGTTCTTGGGTGATGAAGGCCTAACTAAGCTGCGCAATGCCTTTATTGTGGTAGTTGGTCTAGGCGGCGTCGGCAGCCACTGCTGCGCATCGCTGGCGCGTTCGGGTGTGGCCAAGATTCGCCTCATTGACTTTGACCAGGTCACACTCAGCTCCCTCAATCGCCATGCCGTGGCTACGCTAGCCGACGTGGGCATGCCCAAGGTGCAGGCGATGCGCCGTAGGCTGATGGCTATCGCACCGTGGGTGGATTTTGACATGTGCGGAGAAAAGTTTGATGGAGACTCGGCTACCCGGTTGCTGGGCCCGTGGAGAGACACAGAATTGAAGCCTGATTATGTCATTGATGCCATTGACAATATTGATACCAAGGTTGCTCTTCTCAAATTCTGCCATTCACATAACATTCCCGTCATCAGCTCAGCTGGCTCCGGCTGCAAATCAGACCCCACGCGTATCATGGTGGGTGACATCTCGGCCAGCACTGACGATCGTTTGTCGCGGTCTACCCGCCGCAAGCTCAAATTGTTGGGTGTAGGCTCGGGCATCCCCATGGTCTTTTCCACCGAAAAGGCCGGCGAGGGCAAGGCCGAGCTGATACCACTGAATGAGGAGGAATTCAAAAAGGGCAGGGTGGATGAGCTGGGTGTGCTGCCCAACTTCCGGCTGCGAATCCTTCCAGTGTTGGGCACCATGCCTGCGATTTTTGGCTACACGATTGCCAATCACGTGATATTGTCTATTGCTGGTACGTTAGACTGGCTACTTTTTTGTTTGCTGTGTGGTGGGGTGCGTGGGCTTGCCAAGGCTTATGTGTGTATATACACCTGCAGACGCATATGCGGGCTGTATTACTGTGTATGCCCAGGGCCCACTCTGTCCATCCAATCTTTTTGTATATCTACTAATATGTGCCGCTATAGGATACCCGACTCCGTATTTGCCCATCAAAATGCGTGAAAAGATGTATGATACGTCTCTCGCTGCCGTTCAAGCGTTTGAGGAAAAGCTGGCGCGTCATGTGGCACCCAATACGCCCAACATCGCCGTCGGCCTCAAAGTGCCCATCACCACAGCCGATATCATGTTCCTTATTGAAGAAGTCTACAAGGGCCGCAGCGTAGTGACCGGCATTCCCACCAAGCTTGTGCTCATCCGCTGGAAGCGCCCGACCCAAGATGAGATGCTTCAGTACATTGGTGAGGGCAAGGATCAGCAGAAGTCGACGACGCTCAAGATGAGCCAGGTCGTCTGCATGACCAAGGAAGAAGCCACACGCCATCTAAAGGAAGTTCTCATTGAGGGCAAGCCGCATGCAGAGATTTACTTACCTGAAGTAATTGAATTGGTGGCGAAGAGATGGGATGAGACTGCGTTGTGGGAGAAGGAAGCTCGATAGATGCTCATTGTGTAATCAAAACTGGGTGTTAAGTCGTTTATCTCGAGGAAAAGGTTAATGCATGTCTGAATACTCATAGTAGATGTTTGCTACCACGAGAATTTGTAACCCGTCTTCTGTGGGAAAGCTTTATGACGACAGGTCTCTTTGTACATAGTTACGAACTCATGAACTGTGACACAGATGTCAACTCTCATGTTGCACAAAAAGAACGGTAACAGATTACATAACCAGTCGCATTCCTTTGTAGGCACAGGCCCCTGGCAAGCTAAGCCTGCTCCCCGGCTTTTCCACAGCGGGATCCCTTGGGGGTTTAAATCCGAGCTCGTCCGACGCTCCGACAGCAAAAAAGACAGCCGGGCTAGACAGATGTCGGAGCTCAGTAGCTCGCTAACCGAGGGCGACAAGCCAATAAGAGCGCGTAGTGTCATGTTTCTGTGGCGTTGGGAGCCGAAAAGAATCAGGGGCCAGTGTGGCGGAAAAAGTTGAAAACTAGGAATTATCATTGTAGGTAGCATCATGGGCGGTTCGGACGGGTGCTTGACAGCCGGGTGCGGGTTGATGGGCCGGGGTTTTCAGGGCAGCATGCTATGGGCTAGGGGATAGGCCACTGTAGATTGGGGAAGCCGGTGTAGACTCTAGAGGGTATGGCGCTATAAGCTGGAATGACCTAGGGGGCGCTTATAGTGTAGGCTAGGCGAGCGGTAGGCCTACAGCACTACACGATGTCCTGTGAGCTACGACAGCGAAGCTCGACAGCAATGAGGCGCTTCAGTCTTCATTTCACCTCTGAGAATGCA
This sequence comes from Berkeleyomyces basicola, assembly GCA_003671435.1. Taxonomy (NCBI): domain Eukaryota; kingdom Fungi; phylum Ascomycota; class Sordariomycetes; order Microascales; family Ceratocystidaceae; genus Berkeleyomyces; species Berkeleyomyces basicola. Next base: position 2,954,132 of record PJAC01000008.1, read on the forward strand.
CTGCACCTCTGAGGTGGTGCTATATTTCTGTAGACTTTTCTCCATTTTTCAGTGGTTTTTCCGGGGCTCATTATACGGTCTTTGCTTTGCTGTATATGTGTTGCTCTGTTTCGGCTCTCAATTGCTAATCCTTCCGGCGGTATTTTTGTTCCCCTCGCCGCCTATTTTCACTTTCCATTTCCACCCTTCTTTTTCCTCTTCTTTCTCTTCCTTCTTCTTTCCCGCCTCCCTCCTTCGTTCTTTGCTTTGCATTCTGCTGATCTCGGAATCAGATCTCATCTCATTTTCGTCTCCTTATTCACCACATACCTACACTCTCTCCAAAATGCTTGCTTTGAGATCGATTTCGGGCGCTGGTCGCCAGTGCATGCGCGCTGTTCCCCGCGCCACTCCCAGCTTTGCCGTCCGGGTAAGCCGCCATCTTTGTGCCCTTTGCGATGCTCTGCTCCGTCGGTGAAGCAACTGGTTGCTTTCTAGGCAGACTTCGGTTGGTCGGTTGGCCGTCTCGCAGTAAAAAATCATGGCAGCCATTCGCCATTCGGGCCTTGGCGATATTTCGGCATTATGCGCCGCCGACCGACCGATCATCCGACCAACACCGAGCGCAACCTATTGCCCGCCGTTAGCCAATTGGCTCTTGGTAGCAAGCAGACACACTCGCGAGATCCGCATTGCTAACAATTTTCTTGTTTGATTCGTATTACAGGCTCAGCGCTTCTACTCCGATAAGGCCGAGGTCGCCAAGTACCACGGCGTCAAGGATGCTCAGGTTAGTGATTCGCATTCACGATCAACGCTGCCTTTCGCTCTCGAACTAGACCCCAAGCTCTGTTATCTTCGTGCCCCCGACTCGAAACCCTACATACATCGAGATTTCCCGGCCGGACACGCCATACACGGGCTGCAATGGCTGCGATATTGGTCCGGCCCATCTGGCAGTGTTTACGTGCTTCAATGGTTTACTTGTCTACGTTCCACAGCCCTTGTCAGAATAGACGCAGTGTAACATTGGATGCACTGTTGCCAGGGCCCAACGAAAGCCGGCTCGACTGCCGTGGCCAATATCCAATGCAATGCACCCGTGTTGGCATGTCAAATCAAAGCATTATACGCATACTAACGTTTGCTGAAGGGAAAATACCTTGTCTCCCTGATTGAAGGTGATGGCATTGGCCCCGAGATCTCTGAGGCTGTCAAGAATATCTTTGCTGCTGCCAAGGTAAGCTTCCTTCCTTGCATCCCTCATTGCCTGAGGTCTCTCCCCCTTCCTGCTAACCGACCATGTTAGGCCCCTATTGCCTGGGAGCCCATTGATGTCACCCCCATCCTCAAGGACGGCAAGACTGCCATCCCCGATGCTGCTATTGAGAGCATCAACAAGAACAAGGTCGCCCTGAAGGGTCCTCTGGCCACCCCCGTCGGCAAGGGTCACGTCTCCCTGAACCTGACTCTGCGCCGCACTTTCAACCTGTTCGCCAACCTGCGTCCCTGCCGCTCCGTCGCCGGCTACAAGACGCCCTACGATGGTGTCGACACTGTTCTCATTCGTGAGAACACCGAGGGCGAGTACTCGGGCATTGAGCACGTCGTTGTCGATGGTGTTGTGCAGTCCATCAAGCTCATCACCCGCGAGGCCTCGGAGCGTGTTCTGCGCTATGCCTTCCAGCAGGCTGAGGCCATTGGCCGCAAGAAGGTCCGCGTCGTCCACAAGGCCACCATCATGAAGCTCTCTGACGGTCTGTTCCTCAACGTTGCTAAGGAGGTGGCCAAAGACTACCCTAACATTGAGTTCGACGCTGAGCTTCTCGACAACACCTGCCTGAAGATGGTCACCGACCCTCTTCCCTACAATGACAAGGTCCTGGTCATGCCCAACCTGTACGGTGACATTCTGTCCGACATGTGCGCCGGTCTGATCGGCGGTCTCGGTCTCACCCCCTCGGGTAACATCGGTGACGAGTGCTCCATCTTCGAGGCCGTCCACGGTTCAGCTCCCGACATTGCCGGCAAGGGTCTGGCCAACCCCACCGCCCTGCTGCTGTCTTCCATGATGATGCTGCGTCACATGGGCCTGAACGAGTACGCCACCCGTATTGAGAAGGCTGCTTTCGACACTCTGGCCGAGGGCAAGGCCCTGACTGGTGATCTGGGCGGCAAGGCCAGCACCAGCGACTACGCCTCTGCCATTATTTCCAAGCTGTAAATTAGACTGAAGATGCTTTATTGCTGTTGTTTTGGATTGGCTACTTTTGTTTTTGTTTTCGTTACTGTTCCATTAGTCCTGATTGTTTCTTTGATATTGAAAACCTCATACCCATCAACAAAAAGAAAATAGGAGACCGGCAGCACCCATTATATATACACATATAAAGGGAATCCCGATTATCGGTGGTGGGATTGACGTGATGACGCAGAGGTTTTTGGCCCTGTAGTGATATTTTTTAAACAGAAAAAAAAACACCAGTTTGACTTCCCCGAGCCTCGGCTGGACCAAGAAAGCGAGATGAGAGAACGATAAGAACAAAACGAGCCAATCATCAGACCGTGTTTGCTCCAGTGCACCTTTTTCTGATCTTCTTTTTTCTTCTTCTCTCTTGCGGGCCCTGTGATCTGTGCTTCTAACTGGTTGAAAGACGCACAATGCAAAATGCGCAATGCATGCATGATGCAGATAAAGATGGAGAAAAAATGACGAGGGACAGAAGATGGGGAGATCGGTTTATAGAAGACAGTGTAAGCAGACAAGGGTCCTCATGTCAAGCATAGAAACAAAAAGCAAAAAAAAAAGAAAGACTCGGTCAAGGATGCATGCTGAAATCATGGGCATGGGGTAGTGAACGGGGGGACAATCCAACGTCAGGAGCGGGATTTGCAGATGACGAGGCGGTTGCAGGACAACAAACGATGCAGAGTTTTCATTTGCGAGTCGTTTTCCGGGATTTCTGAGGAGGACACATGCAACATGTAGATTGAGAAAGAGAAAGAGGGAAGTAAAGCACGAGAAGCCTTGGACTCTGCGAGAGAATAGAAGTATTTACATACAACCAACAGCTCAACTATTGAGTGAACAGGATGAAAAACACAAGAATAGAAGTCACGCTAGAAGAAATAGAAGGCGTCTAGAAGGGCAAATCGAAGGCATTGAAATGTCCTGCTCTTGCCTTGCCTTCTTGCGTGCTCTCTTTCCGTTTCGCTGCCGACCTCTTTCAGCTTGCAGGCCAATTGAGACAATAAGAAGCAGCAATCGAAGCACGATCGAATGCTGGCCTGCATTGACGGCTCCTCAATCTGACTGATGCTCCGCTGGCGCAGCGTGCGCCGAAGCCCATGGCAAGAAGAGGCCCAAGGCCCCTCCCCCAGGCCTCAAGCACGCGCCGCCAGCAAGAAGCCCAAGCCGCCATGCCAGGTTGGTTGCGGTTGCGTATGTGCGGGCACGTGTATGTAGTTATGTCGTTACAAACATACATGCATCTCGACATTTATAGCTAGCTTAGCTTGCATCATCATCAGGCATACAAGGAGTATATATATTCTGCGTCTGGCCTGGGCGCCTCATCATGTGCCAAGGTACACGTGCAGCTGGTGAGACTTTTCGAATTGGAGAAGTATCTCAATATCTGCTCGTTGCGAGTTGTTTTTTGGTCAAATGTGACCGGAGACAGGAACGGCCCACGCGCTGCGAGGGCAAGGCTAGACGGGTATGGCTCTGGGTTGTGACAAGTGTGGGGGGTACAACATGAACGAAGACGGCGGCGAGAGAACTATTCGCTCTGGATGGCGTGAGTTCACTCCACTAGATGATGGTCAGCAATAGCCGGCATTTGCTGCTGGAAAGCTTCTTACTTGCACTTGTAGTAACTAGTCAGTCACTTAAACTTCGGTTTTGTCCACTGAGGCTATTCTCACTACGCTCGAAGCGGCGTTAGCTCATGGCTGGAGTCCCAGCTGCATCTTCAATTTCATGTTGTTTATATTCCCGCCCGATACTACTCGGGGCCCAATTGGTGCGATGCGTTAGCCTGGACCCCGCCTAGAGTCATCAGTCTGTCATTTTCAATTGGTATTTCTTGCCTTTTTTGCGTGTCATGTTACAAGTTCGTCAGAGGCAAGATTTGATCAGCAACATTCAACCACCAAACAAGAAACAAAAATTGAGGACCTGAACTCCTCCTAAACTGACAGCGGTGGTGGCAGGAGACGGGGGGGCGTGAAAGTTGCCGTGTTATCTTCCCCAGGACTTTGTGCAAGCCCAGTCCCCTTGTTGTGCTCCTTCGCCTCGGCCTTGTCCTATCTTTGTGCTGGTATTCCTTTTTTGTGGGAGGCCGGCCCTTTCTCATTCGTCATGCCGCTCTCACTTGTTCCTGGCTGGCTGGTCCCTGTCGAGATGGCTCTTGCTGGGAAAGAGGAAGCGGAGGGGCGTGGGCTTGATTTTTAGACTTACAGAGCCCAGACTAACACCAATCAAGGTCCCCATAACGTCCCATCCACGAATCTGGTTCTTGATTTCCGGCTTATCGGCGTTGCGAGAGTGCTTTACCTGTTTATTACTGTCACATTAAGACTCGGCGCTTTTCCCACTGTTGGGCGTGGCCAGCTCAAGGGCGCCGAGTATAAAAAGCCCGCTAGTCCTCATCTCGAGGATGGGGATGAACCTCTACGTTTTCCTCACTTTCTACACCAAGCAGCATCCAATATTCATTACTCTGCCCTTACAGCCTCTCCTCTTCTCTTCTCCATCCAACTCCCCAAACCAAAACCCTTCCACAATGTCTGGCTCTTCGTCTGCTCCTCCCTCTGCTGAGGGCGCCCACAACAACGCCCTGGTTGGCCAGGTCGAGAAAGGCAAGGTCAAGTTCTTGATCCAGACTGGCGGCAAGAAGTACGAGTGTGTGCTCAAGGACCGTGTTGCTCAGTAAGTTGACAGCCCACACGGATGCACAACTGCATCAACCTGCATCCCTCCCTGAACCCTACCTTTGCGCCCAGTTGACGTCACGTGCCGCTATGTAAGTCAAAGTTCTCACTGGCTAACCACTTTCACTTTCTCTACTTAGCGAGCGCCGGAAGGCCCTTTCGGCTACCAGTTCCTCGGCCAGTGTCACCAGCGGCGAGGCCTCTAACTAAGCAATGATCAATGTTATCTGCGGCTGTTGACATTGGTTGGTGTTTATGTGTCTGCTGGTCCTTTTTTTCTCAAAGGAACGCCGGGGGAGACAACAAGCAGCAAGGAAAATTTTAACTTACCCCTCCTTTTTCTCGTTCTCCTCATTTCTTTTTTTTTTCCCTTGGGATGGGCTTGATCTCCGGGCTTCCAGCTTGTACGCTGGTCTTGGAGTCTTGGCCCAGCGCAGCGAGAATCCAGAATCTCATATGCCTAGGCTGTGGGAAAGGATGCGTGCGATATGAGGACGACCGGACCGGGATCATGTTGGTCCTGAGCCAAGTCCCTCTTTCCTGCTGTCTTCGGGCCGTTAATTCTGCTTGCTCCCTCGCTTTTTTTATCTTCTTTTTTCCTTCATTTCCGTCTTATTTCTTCACACTTTCGACCCAGCAAGACGCCGGCTCAGAAAACGGGGGCGTTCATGGTTTATGGTTTTTGTCCTTGCTTTTTATTGACGTATTTGTTTGAATACGGGGCGCTGTGGTTTCTTTCCTGGATTGTTTTTGGCAAGCGGTTTCTCCAGCTAAAAACACACAATAAAAAGGCTATTATTGCAAGTTCTAAAGTTACGCGGGATGTAAACCCGTGCTGTCTGATCGTATACGAGTATGTACAAACCTGTGCAAAAACCAGCTCTGTTTGGCCGATGACGCCACCTGGTTTGTGGATGGGCAGAACTCTTGACACAGACACCAAGTCCAGCGTCGTTAGGCAAGAGATTAATGAAACATGGCGACAACCTAGTGCCTGTTGGCCGGCTAACAGAAGTGAGCTTTGGGGATGGTGAGGATGAGACCTAGAGTGGAGTGTTGCCTGCAAGGATTTGTAGTTGGTTTCTAGACAGATCCTCCAGTTTTTCCCCTGAAAAGACCAAGACCGAAGCTTCTCGTGTGACAGCACACCAAGCGGACCACCAAGTGTGCTGTCTGTGTCTGACTAGAGGATGATGTGACGTGGAGACGTGGAGGTGTTCCCGGTCCAAGGAGTGGGATGATGGGGTGGAGGCAGCCCAGCTGTCCGCCAGCTGCCACGGGTCTCCCAACAGCTGCCAACACTAGCGGCTGCTGCGGCTCTCTCGGCAACTCCCCATCCTAGGCTCCGAGATGAACAGTGGCAGCTGGCAAGAGCCGTCTCCAGCTGCCAGGGCTGCTTAGCGCAAGTCTTAGACCTTGGATGCAACAGGCAGTCGCATTACTACAGCAAAAGAAGGGCCTCTTCTCACGCACTCTTTATGAGCTCAGAGGTAACCTTTCTCTTCCTGTTTTCTCTCGTCTTTTTCGTCAGCGTCTTTAAATCAAAAGGCTCTCTTCTGCTTGGTTTCATTTGAGGATTTGGCTGCAGCCTCTGGTTTTCCTTGCTCGACTTGTTTTGGTTGCCGCCCCAGTGCACCCACCACTCTACTTCCCGCCGGCCATCACAACCGCTTGGTCTGTTCCCGTAGCCTCGAACTTTCTTCACCCCTTTGTCTAGGCTGCAAACGCTCTAAACACTCACTCGCCGAGCTTGTACTTCGTGCTTCTTTGTGCGACTGACAGTCCAGTTCTTCCCTTGGCCGTTGCTCTTACTCGACAAGTCCTCCCAAACTCCACTAAAAGACCTACATTCCTCTCCAATCCCAACATCCATCCACACTATGCCCAACCCTATCGCCATTTCAGCCGGCCTTATTGCCGCGACTGTGGCTGTGGCAGCTATTGTCATTATTTGCGAATCGCCTGAAGTGCGCCGCTACGCCGAAGGCGTGCACCGCCGCTTCGCGCAGTCCATGTCTGGTCGTCGTGGCGTCAACAGCACTGCCAGTTCGGACGATGAAGACGAAGAGTTTCGCGAGCCTCTGTACAATCGCCCTGAAGATGCAGACGGCTTTGCAATGTCGTCACAAGCCCGCCGCCGTTTGGGACTCTCTGAAGACGTAAGGGAGGACATTGATATGGATACCCTGGACAGCAACGATGACGTCACCGAAGAAGCTCGTCTCCGCCAGCGCGAGGAACTTGAATATTGGAATGCGATCCACGAGTCTCAGGAAATGGAAAACGCTCGTCGTGCTGCTGCTTCTGCTGATGCACAAGAATCGATGAATGAACTTGTCTCGAGAATTGAAGAGACCTTTAATCCGGACGCTGAGGATGTAACACCTGCCTTCAACTCAGGTGCCAACGTCAATGGCGATGGAACTGGGCTGCGCCGCCGTGGTGAAAACCAATCACAGTATCAGTCCCGTGGCCTCGGCTCGTCTTTCTACACCGCTCCTCTGTCTTCCTCTGGGTTTGCTGCTCCTCAGCCCGCTGCTGCTATCGCTGCCTCTGCTTTCGAAGACGTACCAGACATCTACTCGGCCACAAACACTGAGGATGATACTACTCGTACAGAGGAAACCAAGCCCAAGGCTTCTGATGTAGCCATTGTCTCAAACAATACCGTTCTCAACGACAATGACACCGCTTCTTCTGTAACCCTAGACCGCGCAATGACACCCACCTCAGAGACGACGCCCATGAACCCCTTCAGCGACATCAACGAAGTTCAAAGCCAAGGCGACGCCTTTGCATCTATTCAGGCCTGGGCTGAGCAGAGCAATGAGTCCTTCTACTCGCCTATGCCCCTGTCACCCAACGCTGTGTCCGCTACCGCAGCCCGCTCCACCGGCCAGTCAGTCATCAGTCTTAACGAGAACGACTCGGATGATGAAGCTGGCGAAGGTGTCATGACTCCTACTGGCTCGTCGGATGGCTCAGCCGTTCACGTAGGAAATGGGAACGACACGCTCTCAAACGCCGACTCGCGTGATGACATCATCAGTCAGACTGACGGGATGCTGACGCCAGCTAGCTGGAGCGAAATTGGCAGCGTTGTCAGTGATGATGATATGCATGTGCCCGTTTGATAGCTAATAGTTGTGTGGTGTCGTCCTATGCTTTGTACCACGTGAGCACAATCTGGGCGCCATGCCGTCTGGCGGCTGCATAATTCTATACACATCTGAACCGTATCGGGCTTCATGTTTCTCTATTTGGCTACATATTGTCTCTTTTTCTTGTTTCTTGCATCTCCGTACATTTCTTTGAGTTCTTGTTGGCGTTTTGCTTTCCGTGTCTCGTCACTATACCGCGGCCAAGTGTTCTGCTCAGGGTACAATAACACTGTAGAGTCGCTGATAGTCATTGTTTGATACAGTCCCAAAATGACAAATAACACACGCACCCAGCCTTCCAAATCTTGATAGTGCATGATACACCAGTGCCACAGTTCGGCTTTCACGATGTCAATTTCGGGGAAGCCATGCTTACTGAGACTGACTCTCGGTCTCTGTTGCCCCACATGTTCCTAGCAGGAGCGCACTGCCGGCGATTTCCCGGCTGAACCTGGCATTTGGCAGCGGACCAATCAACGGCAGCACACCTGGGCCAGAAGTCAACAAACCCGTTGGAAGGAGCAACCACCATCCACCAGCACGCTTTGTTTGACTTTGTTTCTCGTCGTTCTCGATACAGTCACAACAATGAAGGATTTGCGATAATCTGTTTTTCTGTTCTTTCTTCTTCTCTCCTTCCCTTGGAACCTGGTCCTCAAAGGTCTTAATCAACAGCTTAATCTCCGTCTGTTTTTCTTATCCCTGTCCTGTCGCTTCCCTGCTTCCGTCATTGGCCAAGTCCCCTATTTTACGCCCTCGAACTATCACTTCTGTCTGTCCTGTCCTTCTTGTTGTTCATCTTCTTCTACAGCTTTTAACTATCTGCTTATCCCATCTGCGCATAGACTCGCGTCAACTGTGCCCCGGCCGCTTCGACTTGTCTCCCTCTCTGCGCCAATCGCCTTGTTTAGCCTTTGGCTCAACAGACAGAGACTACTTGCCGCCGCCCCCTTCCCTGTCACTGCGCTGCGCTGCCTGTGATAACTACAAGGTAGCATACACGGCACACAAAACGACTGTCGCTCTGGCTCTACTGCTGTCACAGCGTCTGCATAAGCCTTCCAGTGCGTTTTTGCCCCGGGCTTCCCTTCTAGCTGCGGCTAGCATTCACCTACGTCATCACCCGATTACCACTGCCGCTACGCGCAAATGACTTCAGCCCCGCTCGAGAAGCTCACCGACGAGTTTGTCGCCAGCTTACTGAATCTCCTGCGGTCCGATGCCTACGTCGATACCAAGGTCAACGAAGTCACGTACACCAAATCGTCTATCAAGCAGTTTAGTGTGCCTGAGACATGTACGCCTGCGCTCTTCGAGGCTCTGCGGCTGGCTTCCATGTCGCCGCATGCAATGCTCTCCACCGCCGGCTTCACAGCCCTGAATCACCTGTTCACGCGCTTGTTGCGCCATGACTCCAAGCTCCTGCCCAAGGAAGTCCCCAAAAACCTGAACCTCGTCGTTGAGAAGCTTGGGGATCCAAAAGAGAAGCTCCGCATGCTTGCGAACCAGATTCTAGTCAACGTATACCCGGCCGCCCCCATCGATGTTGAGCGCTTCGTACGAAACATTGCCATGACTGGCAAGAATGTGCGCGCCAAGGAAGCTGCTCTCTATTGGTTGCTCCAGATGCACCGCGACAATGGACTACCGTTTCGCAACTATGTGCCCAATCTCATGGAGCTACTAGAAGACGCTGATCCTGGCGTCCGCGAGACCGCCAAAGGCACTGTTATCGAGCTCTTCAAGTAAGCGCACACTTCCCTTTACACCTTTCTCCTATTACTGCTCGCTAACAATCTGCTTCTGTCTTCTTTCAATAGAAATGCTCCCAACATGGCTAAATCCGATCTCAAGCGACAGCTCAAGAACTGCAAAGTTCGGCCTGCTATTGAACAGGCAATTGTCAAAGCTCTTATCCCAGCAGCTGGTACCAACATTCGCTCCGAAACGCCCTCCGAATCTCAACCTCGCTCAAATCTAGTGCCTAGTACATCGATGCCTCTTCTTTCGACGGAACGCCCTGTAACTCCTGGAAGTATCGAGACAAACGCCGACTCCCTTGAACCAATTTATGTCAACACCATCCGTGAACTAGACGATATACTCAAGGAAATGCTCCTACACTTTGATGGACGTGAGACAGAGCAAAACTGGCTCAAGCGCGAGCAGAGTGTAGGCAAATTACGCAGGCTCATTGTTGGGAACGTGCCCAATGACTTCCAAGAGCAATTTTTGGCCGGCCTCAAGTCTTTACTGGACGGCATCGTCAAAGCTATTACTTCCCTCAGAACGAGTTTATCAAAGGAAGGCTGTGCCCTAGTTCAAGACGCCGCCAACATGTTTGGACCTGGAATTGACCCGCTGGTTGAGATTTTGCTTCAGACCCTCATCAAGCTTTGTGCTGCGACCAAGAAGATTGCCTCTCAGCTAGCCAATGCCTCAGTCGAGGCTATTATTTCGAGAGTCACGTACAGCAACCGCATCATGCAGCATATCTGGGGTGCTTCACAAGACAAAAATGTGCAGCCAAGGCTTTATTCTACAGCCTGGTTGAAGATCATGCTTAACAAAGAAGGTCATCACAAATCTCACATTGAGCATACGGGGGGTCTGGATCTAATTGAAAAGTGCTTGAAGAAAGGTCTTAATGATGCTAATCCCGGTGTACGAGAACGCTCGCGTAGTACATATTGGCTGTTTGCTGGTATGTGGCCTGCCCGTGCTGAAGCCATCATGGATGGTCTAGACGGAACTGCGCAGAAACTTCTAGCCAAAGATTCTGGAAACCCCAACAACACAGGCAATACACAGAGCGCCAAACCTGGTATGGGTCTCTCCAAGAGCACCATGAGCGCTCGTCCAAGCCTCCGCGAAACCATGATGGCGCAGAAGAAAGCCGCTGCGCTGGCGGCCAAAAAGGAACCTATCTCACGCCCCAACTCAGCCATGGCTCATCTCGGTGCCACCCGCTCTACCACCTCATCTTCAAACACAAGCTCGGCAGCCTCGATTACTCCACCTACGCCAGTGTCCGTACCTGTGCCCCCTACTCGATCGCGTGGTGGGGATGGCACCACGGCTGTTGGACCCGGCGGTATGTCAGTCGCCCCAGTCCGGCCTCGGCGAAAGGCCCCTGAAATGATTTCGCGTCCTGCAACTGCGGGGCCTTACTCTGTTCGCTCACAAGAACAGCCGTCTTCACATGAGTCTGCTGCGTCAGAGTCACGGCCTAAGCCTGCGACCACAGCCAAGCCTACATCATCGCAGCCAAGCCAGCAAACATCGCCTAGAAGAACGGTGCCTCGCCCACGATCAGTGCACGGCAACCACGTTTCAGAGGCTTTGCATTCGCCAACCAGAACAGTTCGCTCGCCGATACGGCAATCTCCTAGCAGACTGCCGTCTCCTACACGTACACGCTACCAGTCTCCCACTCGGACTGACTTCCAGTCGCCTACAAGAGACCCAGCTTCTCGCCCCATCACGCCCAGGCAGAGTCCCTCTAAGACAAGAGTCGCCTTATCGCCATCGGGCCATTCTATTCTCACACCACCCAAGTTCATGGCTGCTGCTTCTGTGTCCTCTGTTGTATTTCCCAAGGTAGATCCTGCTCCGAGAGAGGCTTTAGTTTCGAATGAATCACTTACTGCCTCACCTGCCCCTGAACAGCGGAATAAGCGACAGCGGTTGGAGGAGGAGCAATCCGCTCCTACACCTACCCTTACTGAGCCTCCAATTATTCAGCAGCGGACAGCCGCTTCAGCTGAAGCTTCTGTTCAAAAGTCAACTCCAGACGTTGTTCAGGTCTATGAGGATCCCATTGAACAACAACCTCAAAACACATCGTCAGCTTCTATTACAACACCGGTTTTAACGGATAAGCATGTCAACGCAGATGCTGCTCCGCCTTCTGCCAATAGTTCTCAGGACATTAGCAACGACAAGGCCAGGGTTAATGCACGCCTACTTGACAGCGGTATTACTCGTGTTAAGACGAAAACTCTAGATGTCCACGGCTTCCGCAAACTACAGTCACTTCTCCGCGAAAAGACGGTGTTTGCTAACGACAAGTTTGACTTGCTTCTTCTCGGACTGTTCCAGTACCTCGAGGACCCACTCTCCAGTTTTGCCACTGACAAGGCACAGGATATTAAGGCACAGGTGCTGGCATGCATCAAACTACTCTTGAAGAACCACCGGGTCAGTTTCCAGCCACACGTTGGCCGCGGGCTTGAAGCCATCATGGCCACCCGGAGCATGTATGATTCTCGGACACACATTATAAGTGGCCTTGAAACGCTTGCCGACGAACTAGTCACTCTTGGCTCAGCGCCAACTCTAGTCGCTAGTCTTGCTGCCCTGTTACGCGATCAACACGATGCCTCAGCTTCTGGATGTCGTTGCCTCAGCACGGGTCTGCACGTGTTGACGGCTGTACTCGACCGCCATTCTACCTATGTCCCAGCTGCTAATGAGCTGCAATTGCTAGCTGATTTGGCTGGACGCTGTCTCGAGAGTGCCGAGTCGGCAGTCCGTATGGGCTCAGTTCAACTCTGTGTTGCGATGCATACACGTGTCGGTGAGGAGTGCTTCTGGGATGCACTGGCGGGTGTCAAGGATGATGCCAAGAGCCTGATCACATATTATATTGTCAAGCGGCAGCGTGATGCAGCATGATTTTACAAGCCTGAGGTTAGGAATGGTCTTTCAGGCTTTTTACTTTGGTTAATAGTTGGTACGATGGGGCTGGGGATAGGCGTTGCGTTCGTAGGAAATCAAAACGGACATGATTGTTGAATTGAGCTAGTACCCATTAGCAGTACCAAACTACCACCTAGAAAAAATATTAGTCTATATTATTGTCCTCCCAACAAGAGTAACGTTGATTATGATGTGACTTGACCTTGTTTTAAGCTAGTTACGCAATGATTGATTGATTCTTTATTTACCTGTCTACTCGCGAGATATTCTCGACATACGACAGGGGACTACAAGTAGTACCAAAAAGAGTACATACAGAAACCGAAATCCAAACCATGCATACAGAAACCCCCCGCACAAAGTGTAATAACTAAAGTGTGTCCACCCGCCCAGCCCAGAGGCTGTCCTTTGCTTGTGCGGCCCCAAACCTGGCTCAGAGTCCTGGCCTCGCCGCTGATGTAGACCAAACAGAAAAAACAAATACAAAGGAAACAACAAAGGGAAGTACAAATAAAGAGAGAAAACAAGTAGGAAAGAAGGTGGTGATGGCCGCGCCGACGCGCTAGGGGGGGGACCCCGAGAGTGCGCCGTCTCCAGATGGCAGAGGGAATGCGCCGTCTCCAGATGGCAGAGGGAATGCGCCGTCTCCAGATGGCAGAGGGAGTGCGGGCGGGGCCGCGTCCTGCGCCTGTGTGTCCGGCCTCCTGCGGCGGTGAGCCAGCAAGGCCGTGGGGGCTTTGGCTGCTTTGGCGGCCAGCCAGCAAGCGCCGCGCTTGGAACCGATCAACTTCTGAAAGAAGCTGCTGGACACCCGCTGTGGGTTGTGGTGGCCTACCCAGATGTGCTCCGGGCTCGTGTCGGTTCCGCAGAGGGGACAGGAGAGCACGGCGTCCTCGTGCTCGAAACGACGGTGATAGGCCGCAAAGTCGCCGTGTCCTGACAAAGCTGTCAGCACCGCGCGGGCGAGGTTGCGATCGGTCTCGTCTAGAAGACTCGACCAGGCCTTTTTCGGGGCCTGTACCGGGCGGCGCAGGTGAGGTCTAGTGTTGCGACCCTCTGCCTCCCACCAGGCGCGAAATGCAGTGGTGACCCGGGCGCGGAATTCACTGCGTGCCCAGGAGAGTGACATGCCTGTCCTTGTGGTGATCATGTCTGCGCCCCACCTGGCTTGTCTGTCGGCGAGCTCGTTGCCCACGACATCGGAATGGCCTGGAACCCAGATCGCTTCCACTTCAATGGCTCCATCTGGCCACGGTCTTGGCCGCGGATAGATGGCGTCGGGACGCAACCAGTCCGCGCAAATTGTTTGGGCTCTCCGAAGGTGTTCCTCGGAGGTTCCGGGCTTGACGTCCCGGGACGTGAGTCTACTCACTGCTGCCATGTTGTCCGAGCAGATCCAGACTTTGCGGCATTGCGGTTTGTCCCGCAGGTCGACGGCGGTTACAGCCTCGGCAATGGCCAGCACTTCGGCGTCGTGCACCTCGGCGCGGAAGGGGACCGGGCGGTTTCCCGATAGCAGGACCTGACCCCCCTGGATGATCACCCAGCCGGCGCCAACCCTGTTCGGACTCAGCTTCGACCCGTCTGTGTATAGCCACAGGTCTGAGGGAGGGGAGGAGCGGACCAGAGCGAGGTGTGCTGCAGCGGCAGCCTCTTTGTCACCCCGGATCGGGGCCCGGGTCGAAGGGAGCTTGCCCTTGCACGGCGGCGGGAAGCTCGTGGACAGCTCGTAAGGGAGCATACTCCTGAGCTCACCCAGAATGCCCCACGTGGGCCTTACGGAGCCTAGGGGGTGGTTCGGCGGGGCCAGCGCGACTCTGAGAGCAGCCGACCCAAGGAGGTTGTCCAGCGCATAGCGCATAGGGGGGAAGCCTGATGCGAGGTTGTAAATTGCAGCGGGCGTGGTGCAATACAGCGGCAGGGCGGCGCGGAGGCCTCTGCGGACGGTACGGTCTAGGAGCTTTGAGGCCCCCAGTAACCCGCGGCTCAGTGGAGCGTTGGGCGGGGTTGGGCGCCACCATGTGGCCGCAGCGTAGGACAGTTTAGCGACCACGCATGCGCGGACCGCCGTGAGGGCTCCCTTAATCGGAGCGCCTTTCCAGCACCCAGACAGAATCTGAATGCCGCGGATGGCCGGTGCCGTCCTCTGTGCCACGTCTCGGATGTGTGGCACGAAGGAGAGGTTTCGTGACCAGCGCACGCCGAGCCAGCGCAGGGTCTCGCGAGGGTTGACCGCCTCCAGCGTAGAGCCGTCGGGGAGTCGCAGGCTTGGGTTTTGTCCATGACGCTTGCGCGTCACGTGAAGAAGTTCGGACTTCGCCAGGTCGAGCGCCATGCCGTTGTCCGTGCACCAGCTGTCCACGAGCTCCAGAGAGCGGGAGAGAACCGAGCAGTTGCCTGTGAGGGACGAGTCTGAGTTGACCAGACAACCGTCGTCAGCGTACCCTCGGAGAGTGCAGGGGAGTGTCATCTTGAACAGCGGCGACATG
>PJAC01000008.1:2969421-3174421 GCA_003671435.1 Berkeleyomyces basicola
CATGAACAAGAACAAGATTGGGAGATGGGAGGCCCTGTGGGAGGCGCCGCCTGTTGGCTGGAGAGCGTCGGAGACGCCGTCCAGTCAGTGAAGCCCGCCTGTCCGCCAGGGAACGAGGACACCCAACGGCATGTTCCAGCCGGGCACCCCAGGGTCCACCAGTCGTTTTAACCATGCGTTCGGATGCATGGCGTCGAAGCCCCCTTGATGTCAAAGGTGAGGACCGAGGACTCACTTCTGAGGACAGCTGTGCGCTCGAGAGAGAGAGTGCGCCAGGCGAAGACACATGTCCTCGGCGCTGCGCCCCGGAACCGCGCCGGCGTAGTTGTCCTGGATGTGGCCTGCCTCCAGCGCCCAGCACGAGAGACGGCGGGACGATCCTTTCCAGGCACTTGGCCAGGTAGCGGAGCAGCGAGATCAGCCGATAGGCCCTTGGCGACGAGCGATCCTTCTTTTGGGCTTTGGCAGGGCGATCACCTTGGGCCTCTTTGAA
Organism: Berkeleyomyces basicola; assembly: GCA_003671435.1. Lineage (NCBI taxonomy): Eukaryota > Fungi > Ascomycota > Sordariomycetes > Microascales > Ceratocystidaceae > Berkeleyomyces > Berkeleyomyces basicola. The sequence goes on from PJAC01000008.1 coordinate 2,969,915, forward strand.
GGAGGCCGGGTGGTGGCCCCAGAAGAAGCTTGCGTTGAACAAATGGGTGACCTGCCGCTTGAGGGCTTGACTTGACTTGACTTTATTTTACGTGACTAAGCTACATGAAAAGCATTACACGGCCCGCTGTGAGGCGGATACAGATCCTAACAGATCTGCTAGTCATGAGAAAACCCTAGAAATCGGGGCTTTCAGCCCCCGCGCGAGCGTAGGACATCTAGTGGGTGGAATTCTGCATGGTGGTACAAGGAAACAAGTAACAAAACCAAAAAAAAAAAAAAAACAAAAGTATACAGAAACGCACCGAAAGTAAGCACATGTTAGAAAGAATACAAAACAGCAAGCAAACACAAAAACTAAACTCGGAAAGATGGCACACAAACAAAGGAAATAGTGAGAAGTGGTGGGTGGTTATTCAGCCTGCGTGGCGCTGGGCGTCAACTTCTTTGCGAGAGCGCGGAAGCCCTTCTCGGAGACGATCAGCTTCTGAATGAATCCTTTCTTGGAAAGGTCTAGCGACATGGGCGCAGGTCCATGCGTGGAAGGCAGACTTCTCCTATTGCAGTCTGGGCAGAGTTAGTTCGGCGTCTTCGTGGCAAAACGGCTGGGTACTGAGCGAGTCCCCATGAGCGGATCTCGCGCTCAGCACACGACCAACCGTCTGTCGTCCAAAGCTTTTATACTCGTGTTTCCAGAGTTTTGGCGCATCTAACTGGTGTGCCAGATGGAGGGCTTCTTCGGGTGTTCACCACTTGTCAGAGCCTTCCTGAGCCATGTTTTGCGCCACGCTGGGCCCGGGCAAGCACATAAACTCTGTCTTGCGTGGTCCCTGGCAGCGCCTCTTTTTGCGCGTTCGTCAGCCGCTTCGTTTCCCTGCACCCCCATGTGGCCAGGGACCCAGTGTACATAGGCGGTTACAGCCGGGCCTGTGGTTGTGCCAATTGCGAAGCTTCGACTTGACGCTGTCGATCTGGTTTGGGACGTTCCGATCTTTGTTGTCGGGTTGAGAATGCGGTCGACGACACTCCTGTTGTCCAGGCAGAGGTGTAAGAGTTTGCTTTGACCCGCGTATTCCACTTCAGCACACTCAAAGTGCATGAAAGGCTGCGATGCTTCGGCATCTGCACTTCATTCCAATCTTTTTTTTTCTTTTGTACTTGTGTTTCTTGCTGCTCATAGCGGAGTGTGGACCACTGGTTCTTCGGGGCTTGGGGATGGTGCACCATCCCGAACACACAGAAACTATGCGGCGTGTCGAGCGGAGGACTTTAAATTTCCGTCCGGTAACCAATCCGGCGTCGTGTGATCTTAGTGATTTTGGTAGACGTTAAATATAGTCAAGTCAAGTCAAGAAAATAAACGTCTTTCCTGACGTAAAAGAATAAACTCAAATCAAACGTCTTTCCGTCGCCCTATTGCGAGAGAAATAAAAAAAAAGCAATCAGATAAGAGAAAAGACTTGGGCGTAGGTAGGTAGATCTACTTATTTCACAGGCCTTCTTCTCACAGGTGGATTAGCCGCCAGTGACGCCAACTTGACTAGCAAACCCTAGCACACGGCCTCAAAATAGACAACATTGCGGCGGAGGCAATAACAGGGCACTAGATGTTAACAAGATAAGGCGAAGAATACGGTGAAATGCTCTTTCCTCTGGGTTGTGTTGTCGCATTAGACGGCAAAAACGCAAAGAAGAAAAAAGAGAGCTCGTTCGTGTATGAGAAACCTGATCTAATCACGTACTTTTTGTCTTCGTTTTTCATCGTTGCTATTTTCTGTGCAACGCGAGAGGTGAAATGATGTGAGATGATCTGCAGGTACACAAAAGACAGACGAAAAAGGGTAGTTGGCCATTCTTTTCTGTTTGGGTTTACGAGGTACGAGAGGAATAGACGTGAGTATTTTGAGGGGAATAGAGCGACGGGGTGGTGGGGGGGACAAAGATGGTACGACCAGGGGGACTTCTACACAATATTAGTTGTGGTGTGAGTTGAGCAATCAGGGAGCGGGCATAGGACCAAGGTCAGGCAGAAACAAGAACACAAGAACAAGAGGCGAGGAGAGAGATGGGCCATGGTGGTAGCTTCGTTTCAGATGTCCTGGCCCGAGCTCTTTGGTGTTTGAACTTGTTTTCTATTTTGGCGTGTGTCAGCACGGGAGGAGAAGGGGGGGAGGGGCGAGGGGAGGGGGCAGCGGACGAGAGAAAAGAGGAGAGCAGGAGGAGGACGTGAAGAGAGCAACGATGAAGGACGAAAGGGTGTCTCGGCATTTAGATGATCGCCGGGTGGCTCGTTCGTAGCGGTTAGGGTCACGGGCGTTGTTAGTTTGGAGGTTTGCACACAGACGTTCATATTTGCAGATGAGAAGGACGACAGGTCAAGTATAAATGAGGAGGAAGGGAGGGGAGGCAAGTGTATGGCGATCTGGGATCTGGGGTTGTAAGCGGCTTGTCGGTCTGTCTGTAGATATGTAGGAGTGTATGTATGCCTGGATAGAAGCAAGAGCATTTGGCCTGCTTCTGCTGATGCTTCTCACTCGACCGACTGACCAAAACGAGTCTGACAAATACCTTTGCAAACCCAGACTTGCCGTGGCGAAATGTGCCACGTTTTCTTCGCAGGTTGGGGCAAGGGGGCGGCAGAAGAACATTTGTGTGTCTGTGTGTGCGACTTGTGGATCCATATCTGTATGACTACAGGAAAGCACAGGAAGCACGGAAACAAGACGGCAGTAGAGTTTGGCGGGGCAGTCTATTGTTGTCGATCAAGAGCCCGAGCCCCAAAGAGAGACAGACGGAAGGCAAGGCATTCTTCTCGCCCAGTGTGGTGGTGTGATGTGCTTGTTCTGGGCCGTCCGGCCGCAGGTCCGGCCGTGGTTGTGGTTCTGGTTGTTGCTACTCCAGCACAGCCCGAGAGGACATGTCTCACTGTGCTCATGCACACTAGCCTGTGGTATAATTAGCACTTGGGAGTAGTTAGTAATCCATTTTACTTTTACACATACATCCACGCCCGTTTACTTTGCGACCGTGTAACTGGGCTTGCTGCATTGTCGACGGCGTGTTGCAGCAGCCAGAGACGGGTTCTACGACAAGAGAAACGGCCGTGTGTTTGTGGTTTGTGAGATGCCTGGAGAACTGACGCAGCAAATAAATGGTTCATTTGTGTCTATTGGTGCGTGTAGAGCCAGCGGGTGAGTGAGTGGTCTGCATGTAGTTTCATACTTGATGAAGAAGACCAAGTAGTGGCCCAGGCCTCTAGTCCAGGGGAGCCCGTGAACACAGTGAGACGCACGGTACAGGCCAAAATTGGGTAGCGACCATCATTTCAGGACGCTGGCCAATAAAAAGCGGCGGGCGTACAAGCTTGTATATTGTACATACTGAATATGCTTGTAGAGTTACAGTGCTGCTGTTCTGTCGTAGTGTTGCAGTAGCTCAACTCAACTGTAGAAGAGCGGTGCCCCCAGCAACGGCTCTAAAAAGCATATCGATGTATAGGTCTCCTTGAGGGCTTGCTGGCTTCTACCACTGTTTTCTTGATCTTTTCCCCTTGCATGGTTCTCCGTTGCATTTTCACCGCTCCCACTCTAGCCCACCAAACCTGGCCTCTTGCTTCCTCCTTTCCTGGCCCCTGTTCTAGCGCCATCTCCCAGTGGTGCTTTCTTCAGTGGACTCCTGGACTCCTCGGCTCCTTTTAGGCTCCTTTTAGGCCCCTTTTAGCGCATGCTTCCTCCCAAACAATCCACTAGCGCCTCCAGCTAGCAATTGTTGACACGTCTAGCCTCCCGTCGGCTGGAGACTTTGGGGGGGTTCTGGCGCTGCTGAGGCCCTGAAACCGACGCATCCCTCGCCCAATTCTTCGCAAGCCCAAGCCACTCTGTCCTGGTTGGCCCTGGCCCGCCTGTGGCTTTGGCTTTGATTTTGGCTTTTGCTTTGGCTCTGCGTTCTCTGGCCTTGGCTTCTGGGCTTCTTGTCTACACAAGGGCCCCTTCTCTTCTCCTTCTCACCACGATTCTCGACCATCACCATCACCATCGCCATCGCCCTCTGGCAGCTCAAGCTCAGTCTTAGCCTCAATCTCGACAACGCGACGGTCTGCTCTACCTTTCATCTCTTTTCTGCAGCCTCAAGCCTGAAGAGTAGAAGGACGTCACGCTGGGCGTTTTCGTCTTTTAATTCCTCCTTTTAATTCTTTTTGTTTCTAAGCTCCCCCCTCCTCCTCCTCCGCCTTGGCCGCCGCCTCGCACCTAATTACCATCTCCCTTCTTGCGAGAAGGCCGAGAAATCTTATCCGCAGACACCGCCACCGAGTTCGAGGCCGTTCCCGCTGCTAGCCAGCTTCTATCGAAACTCCCGGCAAACAGTCCTCTGCTGCCGCTTCTCTTGACCAAACGCCGTCGGCACCCGGACCTCAACAACGGCCTCCCAGAGACCAATATACTCCTTTCGTGTCTTGTCTACATTGGTCTCCAGCTAAACACACCTCGTCATGGCCGCCGCAGAAACTGCCGCTGCCGCGGCTGCCCCCGGAATGGAAGAGTACATAGAAGCCGAAGAGATATTCTCGTGCACCCGCTGTGGCGAGGTATGTATACCGCCTGACTGCTTCTGTTTGTCTTCAAACACCACCAAGTGACTAACCTGTATGATGTCGGATAGATTCTCGAAGAGGGGAAAGCCTATGAATTGTGTATGTGTGTCCCTGCATTTGATCTCTTTCACACTGACGTCCCTAGCCCACTGCTTGGGCTCACCCTGTGTCCCGTTCTGCACGGCATTGCGTCTACATAACTAACCACCTTGGCTCTCCTTTTCCATAGCTGGCCTCCGCTGGCACATTAACTGTTTTCGTTGCAATACCTGCGATGTCCTTCTCGACTCTGATGCAAACCTCCATCTGCTGGGCGATCGCTCTCTGATCTGCAGCACGTGTACCTATGCCTGCAGTGCGTGTGGTGTCAAGATCGAAGACTTGGCCATTTTGACCGGTGACCAGGCCTTCTGTGCCACTTGCTTCCGCTGCCGTAACTGCAAGCGGAAGATTGAGAATCTGCGCTATGCCAGGACCTCGGTTGGCATCTTCTGTATGACCTGTCAGGACACCATGACAGCACGAAGAAAGAAAAAAGCAAAAGCCGCCCGAGCAGCAAAACAACGAGAAAAAGACAGCACCAACTCGCCGATGATTACCGAAAAGTCGCTTCCCGCTCTGCCGCCCACCATCGACAAGCGCCTGGACGCCGACACCGATGCCGCCACCGAGCTTTCCCCCCGGCCCCGCCAGCATTACACAAACCACATCAGCGATGTTCTCAACGGCACCAGCGATCGCAACCTGACCGAGTCTCCCATCAACCAGAAGAATGATATTCTATTGCCCCAGACAACTTATGGTGCCACAGCCAATCGCTCGTCAACCCTTCCCGATGGCAGCGTTGACCTCGACAACTTCTTTACCCCCATGTCTCTGGATGCTGGCCCTAACAACGCCGCGCCCCGACCAACCACTTCCATAAACCTGGCCCCCCATATCTTCTTCCAGGAAAAGGGCCGTTTGCCTTCTGGGGCTTCCGAGTCATCGTCCCTATTATCACAGCAGCAGTCAAATGCCTCCTCTGCTGCTGTTCCTACCCGCAAGCCTTCCAAGTCTAGTCGGAGTGACACCAGATCGCCCCACTACGAGGACCGTCTCAACCACAGCCCATCTCGCAACGGCTCTACCTCTGAAGAGTTCAAACTTCAGGACGCCCCCAAGTCCAAGAAGAATTCATCTTCGCCCATATCACAAAACTCGGATGTCAACTTTGGCGGCCTTACCAACAACAACACGTCTTCTAAAACCGCCAGCTATTCCACATCGAACACTAATGCTGCCTCGAGAATATCACAGGACGATGGAATGCGTTCCGACCCCAATTCCAAGCATCTGGCTCGCAAGGACGTCCCTTCTAACTCAGCTAGTATGCGTCCCTCTCTCAGTAAGTCTCTGATGTCAGGTAAAATATGGCGTCGAATGGTGTATGGTCTCTTTGGGCTCGATTGCGTTCATGCTTTATGCAAGCGGTTGCCTGTGCTTCTGTATTTTGTACATACACATACACATACACCTGCACATGCAATAATATTCCTGTTGCTTGCTGCCTTGCCTTGTATATAATTTGTCTATCCCTTGTTTCGGCCTTAACCTCCACGTCCTCCGCCATCAACACTACCAAGAACTTGCCGATTGGGTGGTATCTACAAGCAGCAAACAGCATTATGTTGCAGTCGTTTACGAGCACTGTTGGATGCATTATTCAACATCGAACAACTACCAGCTACACAATACAGCCATATTCGAAAACAACGGTGTGGCATGGCCCTTCTGACATCTTTTTAGGCAAACCGAACCCTATCAGCCGCACCCTGTCTGATACTGCCCCCCCACGACCCTCGCACAATGATCTGGGCCCCCCTCCCGCTGCCGGTTCAGCCTCCAACACGAAACTGTCCAATACCTACACCCAGCCTCGCCCCGCGCCCGCCCCGCCCGGTCAGGCTCCCCGGGAACTGTCCTCTTCGGCTCTCCCGCCTGGTCCGACGTCCAACCCACCACAGGCTCCACTTGTTCCAGGTGCAGCCTCCCGTAATGGAAGCAAGCAGTCAAATAACGGTATTTCCACCTCGCCTACGCTTCCTATATGGAGCAGTGGCGCTGAATTTACCTTAGATGAAGATATGGCCCGTATCCTGGGCACGGATGAGGGTTCGTCCTCGATCCTACGGAGAGTCTCCAACGCTGTACGCCACGGTCGTACCAACAGCTCCGAGATGAACACCAGCGGCTCTTCCCGTCCCGGACATACTCGAAGTGTCAGCGAGACTACGCGCAGCGCCAACACCGCCTCTGGACAGTGGCCCAGAACCCCCACCAAAGAATCCAACGGCCACGATATCCACAGCCCTACCTCACTGGTAGTTTCGCCCAGCGAAGACCCCGCGTTCCTCAAGCGCCAACTTCGATCTTCTGAACTTCGTGTTGCCGAGCTTGAACGCCAGGCCAACACAGAAAAGAACCTACACACACTAACCCAAAAGCTAACGGAGAAGCGCAAGACAGTTGCGGAACTCGATACGCAGGCTGAGCTGATGATCCGACAGGTCGAGACTCTGGCCGGCTACGCTGATCGTGCCAAGCAGGCTAGTCTTACAGTCAATGCGCGCGAGCTTGAGGATCTCGCCATCGCGGACTTCATTGACCGGTTGGAGCAAGTCAAGGCATCCATGTCTGAACAGATTGAAAAACTATACTCCGAGCGCTCTTTGTTACTCGAAGAAAAGGAACACGCTGTATCGGAGCGCGACCGGGCTCTAATGGAGTTTGAACAGTTGTCATCCAAGAATGCCCAACTGGCAGATATGAACAATGACCTTACACATCAGATCCAAGAGCGGTTCAAGGCCAACATCAACATGGACCCCAAGTCCCCCAACGGCCTCGGTATCTACGGTGCCTCCAAGTATGCCGGTGACGGCTCTAGTATTAATACTGGAACCACTCTGCTTGGTGGCGATAACGATGAGCCTATTGTCGAGGCTGGTGGTCCCATGGTCGTCAATATTCGCAAGGGCCAAGTCAAGAAATTCAACTGGAAGAAGGGATCCAAAACTCTTGCTCAGAATGTCGGCAAGGGTGTTTCTAAGGCTGCTGCTGCCTTCCAGAATGACAAGGAACGTGCCGCTGCGGCTCAGGCTGGCTACTTGGCCGGCGATAGCATTGGACTACCTTATAACATGACGGTGGCTCAGGTTGATGCACCAGTGACGCCAGCCAATCCCAGTGGTCGCAAAGATTCCCATTTGGAGCAACAGCGCCAGGGCTTTGGATTCTTCAAGAAGAGTGGCCAGAGTGGGCTTGCCGCAAACAACAATAGCCTTCAGCTCGCCAAGTCTATGCCGGGCAGTGTCTCTGTGCCCACCGTAGCTGAGGCTCCTAGCACGCTCTTCGGATCTGATTTGACAGAACGTGCTGACTATGAGCGCCGACAGGTTCCCTGCGTCGTAACACGATGCATTGAAGAAGTTGAGCTGCGTGGCATGGACGTTGAGGGTATCTACCGCAAGACTGGAGGCAACTCACAGATTAAGATGGTCCAGGATGGACTTGACAAGGACGAAAACTTTGATATTTCGGATCCTGTAATCGACATTACCGCAGTCACTAGCGTCTTGAAGCAGTACTTCCGCAAGCTGCCTACACCTTTGTTCACCTTTGAAATCTACAACAGGGTGCTTGAGTCTAATGGTATGTTTATCAGCAACACAAATTCTAGTGGGAAATTATGTACTAATTAAATTGACTGTAGCCATTTCGGACCCCATGGATCGTTGCTCCTACCTCAGCCGTACGTTTAGGGCAATGCCTCAGCGCCATCAGGACACTCTCGAATTCCTCATGTTCCATCTGAGTCGTGTAGCCAAGAGAGAGCCCGAGAATCTGGTACGTACATAACTTTGCTCTAACTACATGACCAAGCAGTTGACTAATAAACTCTCGCAGATGTCTCCCAAGAACCTTGCTGTTGTGTTTGCGCCTACCATCATGCGTGACACCAGTATTGAGCGTGAGATGACAGATATGCACGCCAAGAATATTGCTGTCCAGTTCGTCATTGAGAACAGTGAAATCATCTTTAGCGAGTAGGCCTCGCGTGGTGGTCTCTATTTAAACGCTCACTTGGAGCGCCTTAAGAAACTCCGACAAACTCGTGCATTGGGAGGTCAAACACACCAGCACATAGAAGACGCTCCTCCCCGACCCCATCGTGACTTTCGCCGCAGCTTCCAAGCGATCAATAGGAACAGCTTTCATACGAGCTCCACAGGGGTTAATGACAGCATCCACAGTGCAGAGCACCAGCGGCGACGCAATGGCCGAACGCTTAGTACATTTGCGCCGTCGCTCGTGCCTGCTGCCATGTCCACAGATAAGCTAAATGTGCGCATTAGAACGCCAGATGCTGGGTCCCATGGCAGCCAATGTGGCGGAGCTCCCATGAACTCTTACCAAGCAGTAAGTGATGTTGATCCGTCACGATCACCATCACGGGCGTCGTCTGTAACGCCATCGTTTCGAGAACAAGGCACCCATCTGTTGAGCTCGCTACGCGGTCGGTTGCACAGAAGGGACTAGGTAATGATGGTTATGCATGGCAAAGCAGGGTTGTTATTGTTTTTTATCTTTGATCGGGGGTTTGTTTTTCTTCGGCAGGTTGGCACGCCGTCAGCCTACTCTGGGCTTTCTGCTTGTCTGTTGTTTCTTTTCTGTATTCTTCTTGTCTATCTGTGGGCCTTTGTTATGGCGCGTTTGGGGGGGGGGGGGGGGGGGAGGGGCTGTTTGTTTGGTTTCTCCCTATTGCTTGTCGGTTTATATTGATGTGCTATGCTTTTTCATGTGTCGTGTTGATGATGGCTTGTTTTTTTCTGTTTTGTTGACTAAGTGCTGTCTGGTGTAACGAGGAGAGCATATGTAATACAACTAATGTACTTTCTAATGCCCACATGTCACCTATACCAATTGCAAACTCGCATGCTCTAGAGTGAGTGTATATCGGGCCTTTACCGCAGCCTCTATCGGACTCTCTGAACTTTTGAAGATCCTGGTAGAAGGTATCTCCTGTCACATGTCAAGGCCCGACTTTGGAGGAAGCAAAACTCGCGGTTGGGCTCAGTTCAAAAAGGTATAATCGTGGGATTTCAAGCTTGGTCGCTTGGCCCGCTTCGGCTTTAGCCTTGCCCCCCCTTTTTGTTTGGTTCTACTCTTCAACACATGCAATATCATCTCGTGGCAATATACCGGCCCCCACGCCCTTGGACTCGACTCGACTTGATAAATTCAACTTCCACCAAAATCAACCCGAATCCACCCCGCCCCCTTTCGTTTCATTTCATTTCATATATTTTACATCAATGGGAGTGTTCGTCAAACACTCATGAGATGACCAGGCAGGTCCTGGCAACCTGGCAGCGGCGGAGCCGGCTGCCGGGATCCTCCGATTCGGACTGCGTTGGTCACCGTAGTCTCCCAGCTCCGAAGAAACTGTGGACGCCGACTCGGGACCTCCCTGCCGCCCCCTTTTGCTTATTTCTTGACTTGACTTGACTATATTTAATGTCTACCAAAATCACTAAGATCAAACGACGCCGGATTGGTTACCGGACGGAAATTTAAAGTCCTCCGCTCGACACGCCGCATAGTTTCTGTGTGTTCGGGATGGCGTACCATCCCCAAGCCCCGAAGAACCAGTGGTCCACACTCCGCTATGAGCAAAAGAAAACAAGTAAAAAAAAAAAAAAAAAAAAAAGAAAAAAAGGGAATAGCAAAGAAAATGAAAGAACACAAAACACGCAGAAACACAGCAAAAAACAAAACCACTCTCATCACCTCCCCCCGCTCCCCCTCGCTCGTTCATCCTCTGAAATTGTTGCGCCCGTTGATGGGGTCGCCTCTCTCGGTGCGTGCGCTCTGTAATGGCGCCATTTCACCTCCAATCTCTTTGCAAGATACTTGCATGAGCTGTTTTTGCGGAGTAGCTTTTTGACAAAGTTCTTCCGCAGTCGTCGCTTGTTGCTCACACAGGACCAAGGGTGGAAGGGTTCCTTTGGCTGCTGGCAAAGCGGGCAGTTCTTCTCGGCCTCTGTGTGGTCGAACCGGTCATGATACTCCGCGAAGTCGCCATGGCCCGCTCGGGCAGTCAGGATGCGAGCGATGGTGGATCTGTGTTGGCCCTTAAGCCAGTCAACCTTGTAGGCGTTTGTCGACTCGAAGCGAGCCCCAATGTGGCTTCTAGGCTCGCAACTCTCGGTCCACGCCTTGAACTCGGCGTTCAGCTGCAACTTCTCCCATCTGCGTGCTGACGCAAGGGACATGCCGCCAGGCCTGACAAGCAGGACCTCGCTCTCACATCCTCTCTTTGCCAGCCCGTCGACGAGCTCGTTTCCGGGGACGTTAGTGTGGCCCGGGACCCATCTAACAGCGCCAACCGCTGCATCCAGTGACAAGTGCTCGGTGCCTCCCTTCCAGTCGTGAAGCAACCGGCGGATCTCATCAACCTCTCCTTGGGATGTGCCATTCTTTTTGGATCTGCAGGCGATGCGTTGCGCTACGCCCAGGTTATCGAGGCACAGGTACAGACTACCCGCCTCTGGAGGAGCATTTTCGACAGCTGCTCGGACCGCGTTAACGGCAGCGACAGCCTCGGCATCCGCAACTTCTCGCAGGGTACCACAGGACCCAAACCCTTCGCACAGCTTGGTGCCTCCGCAGAAGATCGCCCAGCCTGCTCCTGTTCTGCCGTTCTCGTCGCGCGAGCCATCTGAGTAGGCCCATACAGTGTTTGGGTTTGACTCGGCGACTTCTCTTTGGTGCTGCTCAGCAGCCTCCTCTTTGTCCAGCTGCGGGGGCAGGGGCTCCGGTGGGCCCTTCTCTTCTGGAAGAAGTTTCTCGGACTCGTGTATAGGGTTCGGAAGCATCTTCTTGTACTCGTCTATGTGACCACCTAGCTCTGTGATGTACAAAGGGTGGTAGTTGTCTACCGTAGACGCGCGGATGGCAGCAGCCCTCTCATAGTCTCTGAGCAGCATCTCCATGGTCGGCACCGCGGAAAAGATGTGCAGTAGCTTGATGGGCGTCGTGCAATAGACTGGCAGGGCAGCTCTAAGGGCAGCTCTCAGTGCCAGTTCCAATCTCTGAGTCCCTCTGGTTTTATGCATGAAGGGAGACCACGTGGATGACGCATATGTCAGTTGCGGGAGCACACAGCTCCTCACCACATGTAGCAGGCTCTTCACCGGGGTGCCATGGTACACTCCAGCAAGTGCGCGAAGGGCGTTGGTAGTTCTCTTGGCCTTGGCCGTGACCTGTTTGGCGTGCTCCGCGAAGTTGAAAGCAGAGTCCCACCACACGCCAAGCCATCTCAAGGACTTTGACGGCTTCAGGATGTTGCCATTCGGAAGCTCGACGGTGTTCTTGGCTGAGCAGCCACCAGGCCGGCAGTGTAGCAGTCCTGTCTTGTCCCAGTCTAGCTCGAGTTCGTTTTCTCTGCACCACCTATCGACCTTGGACAGAAGTTCGGTGATAGAGAGATTGTTTGTCTTTGCATTTCTTGACGATACCGCGAGCAGGCCGTCATCTGCGTATCCAAGTCCCATGCACGTGCTGTGCAAGTCCGCCATATATAGCATGTAGAGGATGGGGGACACCGGGGAGCCTTGAGGCAGACTGCCTCCTACTTTCCTAGTGACCGCTTCCCCTCCTTCTATGGACAGGGAGACCTCTCGCCCGGTCAGGAAAGATTCGACCCACCTGATCAGCTTCGTTGGCCAACCTTGCTGCCTGAGCCGGCGGACCATTTGTCTTCGCTTCACGGCGTCAAACGCACCCTTGATGTCGTATGTGGCGAAAGTGGTTGTCTCTTTGTACCTTGACCTCCCTTTTATCTTGTCCGCCAGAGCTAGTGTCAGGTCCGCAGCCGCGCGCCGTGGCACTGCGCTAGCGTAGGCGCGGGGGATGATCTTGAGTTCAACTGCTTGGACCGCCAGGCGACGTGCCACCAGTCTTTCCAGACCCTTTCCCAACGTCGAGAGGAGTGAGATGAGCCTGTAGCTTCTTGGGAGCGATTTATCTCGCCCTGGTTTCGGGATGACTACCAAAACGGCTGTCTTGAAGGATTTCGGATGCCAACCAACCTCCAGGCAGTCTCGGAACAGTGCCGTCAAGTGTGGACCCAGAACTTTCCATGCGGTCTTCCAGGCGCTGTTAGGGATGCCGTCTGTACCTGGCGCTGTGTTGCCCGGTCGGAAGAGCGCGGTGCGGACTTCCTCTTCGGTCACTTCACCAAGTTCTCGTGCTGCCCTATCTCGTCGGTTGCTCAAGTTTTCGGTTGCTTCTTCTTCTAGCTCTTCGGCTTGTGTATGAGTGTCTAGGAGGAGCAGCGCCTTTTCGGTTGTCGTGGACGCCGTTCTGCTCCCTGAAGCCAGAGGAGGCATGCTGTACGTGGCCGCAGCCCGCGTCCATCTCAGTGCCTTGAAGACGTCACCCGGTTCCTGGATGGCCTCGATGTTCCGCTTCCACATTTCCTTCTTGGCCTTGCGCACTTCTGCGTGGAAAATCTTACGCTTGGCCTTGTACAGCTCGAACACATCGTTTCCCCGGTGTGCCAGCCACGCAACTTTCGCTCGGCGTAACTCTCGGACTGCAGAGTCACAGTCACAGTTCCACCATCGTTTTCCAGTCCCCTTGCCAACAGTCTTGGGGGTGGACCTATCCAGAGCCCGGGTCATAGCTTCTCCGATCCTCCTGGCTCCTAGGTCGATCTCCTCTGGAGTTGTCATTTGATGTATTGAGAGGCCAGCGGCTTCTTCTGCGCACAGCTTCAGAAACCTTTCTTTGTCCATCTGGTCCATCTTGTACCTCGCCGTGCGGCCAGATCTTTGAGCGGGGGCTCCAGTGACCGTCGTGATCAACACCTCATGGTCGCTCCCGCAGTCGAGATCACTGCGTACTTCCGTGGTGCAGAGGTGTCCTGTGTTGAGCTCCACCGTGGCGAATGACAAGTCTATCACCGAGGGGGATGCTGGGTTGGCATGACAGGTTGCGATGTCCGGGACGTTCAAGAGGACGGCCCCCGACTCCTCAACCCAATCTACCAGTTTGTCACTGTCGGAGGACTCGTTGGATTCACTATCCCACATGGGTGAGTGTGTGTTCCAGTCTCCGCACAGTATTGCTTTCTGCCCCCGCACGATTTCCTGTGTTTTAGCGGCGGCTATCCAGCGTTGATCGTCTCCCGGGTTTGGGTTGTATATGTTGGCAATCATGGTCCCTTGGCTCAGGCGCACAATCACCATGTCACGATGTCCCATGTTGTCGGCTGTCGTGACTTGCTCTGAGACTAGGTCCTTTCGGACGTACGTCATCGTTCTTGGACGCTCTACCCACTTCGCGCATGGTGCATAGGTGCGGTAGTATCCAACGTAAACCGTCTTCGCTTCTGCTAAATCTCTCCCAATGTATGGTTCTTGGACGCAAACTACGTCCGCTTTTACTGCTATTGCCGTCTGAATGGCGGCAATGTGGTTGTTGTAACCACGATGAGCATTGAACTGAAATATTTTCAGCCCGTTGATTCCTTGTGTGTTTGTACTATACATTAGTTATCACTGGGCTTGGGTCGATTGGCGGTCCGCTTGCTAGTGCGGATTGGCTTGGGGGCACTACTGGGCTCTCTTGAGGCGCGCGTCCTTGGCGTGTCCTGCTCCGAACCCTGTGTCTCCACGTCTGGGGCCTCCGGGGCTGGGAGGTGGGGCTGGGCGGCCGGAGGCTCCTGGGAAGTCAGGTCCTCTACCGCCACGCTAGTCTCCTGTCTCGCGGCTGGTGGGTCTGTTAAGGTTTCTGGCTCTGTGATTCCCTGAGATCTGGGGATTTTCCCGCACTTTTCATTGCGGACTCCCACGTACTTCTCCTGCTGCGCTGTGCGGGTTTCTCGCTTCTCCTGCGCGCTAAGGTTTCTGTTTCGGAGAGGGCATTCCGGGTCATCTGCCGGGTGTGGGCCTCGGCAAATTATGCACTTAGACACGCATTCGTGTGGCACCGTGCAGCAAGGGGGGTGGTCGTTGCTTGGGTGTTCGCTAGAGCCGCAGTGTCTGCACAGCTGGGCTCTCGCGCAGAGCTTCTCATTGTGCCAAGCAAAGCACTTGGTGCACTGCTTCTGCGCCTTGGGCCTCTCGAGTAGAAGGCGGGTGAGAATAAGTCTGGATCCCATCCTAATTTGTCTAGGGACCTTTGTACCCTCGGCTGGGATTTTGACCACGAAGGTCGCTTCATTGCCCTTGTAGCTTGGGCTGACGTGTTCGGGGGTGGCTTTGGTGGCCGCCTCGAAGCACTCCGCAATCATGTCGGGTGTGACTTCAGCGCTACCAGCACTGCCCAGGCTGATGTATCTGTTTACAGGCCCAACTATGTAGGCGTCACACACGGACGCCTTGTCGATAGTAGTGCCGGGACCGAACCATTCCTTGATGGCTTCTGACTGCTCCAGGAGTGCAGTGCGGCCCTCCGCGTTGCGCGGCTTTAGGGCAAAGCCAGTCCTAATGTGATAGGCGCCAAGTAGCGCCCCTTTGATGCTGTCACTCAGTGCGCGCAGCTGGTTCGTTACAATGAAGCTGTCTGCTTCACGTTTGTCGGATCCGCTGACCAAGCGGACGAAGATTCGGTCATCCTGGCGCGCTTCCGGCTTGGAGACGCGTTTCTCAGGGCTGGGGGTTTCGGAGCTTTTGGCGGCAGCTCTCTTTCTCTTCTTCTGTCTCTTGCTAGAGACGGCCTCCCACTCACCCGACTGCTTGGGCTCGTTGGAGGGTTGGCCACCTTGCTGGGCAGCCTTCGTAGTAGCGGGTTGGGCTACTGCGTTGCCGGCAACTCCTGCATACGTTGCCTTCGGTTCGGGCGCCTCTTGGCGCGTCGGGGGGGCCAGCTGGTCGGCCGGCTTCGTCTTCTGAGCCTGGGTAGATCCGGCCTTCGTCTTGTTGGTGTCATTTGTCGTCTCAGTCCGGGTGGCGGTGGCGTCAGCGGGGGGCGACCCGTTGAGAAGGGTGACCATGAGTGTGGCGGTCATGGTCTCGATGGTGTTCAGTGTTGTGTCGATCGCGGACGCGTTCAGTTCGTCCTTGTACTCCGCGCATTTGGCTTCGAATGCCTCTAGGAGCGGGAGTATAAGATCCTCGACGACTTTTCGTCGACTTTCAAGCATACGGCTTTGCTTCTCGAAAGCCTGCCTCTGTTGGCTAGACATCTTCGCGTCGATGTCGCCGTCGTTGTTGTCTTCGTTTGTGTGGTGAGTTCGAGGGTTGCTTAGGGTTACCTCCTTTTCCTGGAGTTGGGAAGGTTGTAGGGTTTATAAGCCCTAATAGCAGCTCCGATTTCCAACAAGCCATGCGCAGTGGTCAACCACTGTCGATACTCACCATGGTGTAGTTGGTTATCACGTTCGACTGTAACTTGAAAGAATTGCGATCGAAAGGTCACCGGATCGACTCCGGTTGGTGAGAGCACTAATTGATCTTTTTAATCTGGCCGCGTTTTATTTTTTGCTTTGTTTTATGCTGTATTTTTCCTGCATACCTATAGAACGCCCCGCGAGTAGGCAAGTTGAAGGCAATCAAAAAAAATCAAAGCTGTGATGTCTCACTTTTTGGAAAAAGGGATCTCGAATTCTGGTTTTTATATTCAAAGGAGGTGGCTCCACCCACACTCAGCTCTCCCTGGCCGTTACCCGGTCTGGGTCCACCTTTCTGCATGAAGGAAGGAAGGAATCAAAGAGGGGCAGCTCTGGTCTGGAGGCGCAGGTAACTGCTGTCTCTGAAGCTAGTTGCCCTGTTTGGTTCGCGGCGGGGACGTTTCCTCGAGCTTCGAAGCTCAGAGAAGAGACACGCCCATTGTGTTTGTAGCTGACTTCACTATCAATGCCCTTTGTAATTAGTTATAACGCCTTGTACCTTGATTTCATGTCTCGTGTTAGGCCAAGCCGGTCTCAAACACGGCAGAATTTCCTACACAGCAACATCCGTTGTAGTGATACCGCGCCGGCCCTTGAACCAGCCAGCCCTTTATTTTTCCCGGTTGCGCTGTCTCACATCCATATATTCGACCCCTCGTAACAAATCGCTTGACCTCCGAGGGTTTGGGGCTTGGAACCACGTATTCATGTAGCTGTACAAGTCCACATGTAACCATTTGTAGCAGTTACCTGCTCACAACCAACCCGGCGCTAACCAATAGCCACCCAATTTACTTTTAAAGGCCATCCGCACCCGTCGGCCCTTCTCTGCCGCCAATTCTCTTTTCTTATTCTGCATCACCCACCACCAATCCATTCCCCTTTGCCAATTTCTTCGCGACCTCACCGCCTCTCACTCGACTTCTCAACCCCAAAACATCTGCCCGCACCCACATCCACACACTCCTCTACCATGTCTTCCTCGCTGCGTGAGTCTTACGAGAAGGCTGGCCAGGGCCAAGTCTTCACCTTCTTCGATAAGCTCTCCAGCGCCGAGCAGGAGGCCCTCCTCAAGCAGCTGTCCGTCTTTTCTCCCGACCGCATCAACGAGCTCGCCACGACTGCCCTCAGCCCCCCTCCCACCGAGCCGAACGCCGTCCCCACGCTCGAGCCCCTCCCCGACAATGCTACTGCTTCCATTATGGACTCTGCTCCCAGCGACATCGACCGCTGGTACAAGTCCGGCCTAGATCTGATTGCCTCCAACAAGGTTGCCGTCGTGCTGATGGCTGGAGGCCAGGGCACGCGTCTAGGTAGCTCTGCACCCAAGGGCTGCTTCGACATTGGCCTGCCCAGCAAGAAGTCCCTGTTCCGGATCCAGGGTGAGCGCATTCGCCGCGTGGAGCAGCTTGCTGCCAAGGCGTCCGGCAAGACTGAGGACTCCGTCACCGTGCCCTGGTATGTCATGACCAGCGGTCCCACACGCGGTCCCACCGAGGCCTTCTTCCGCGAGAACAACTACTTCGGCCTGAAGGAGCAGAACGTCACCACCTTCGAGCAGGGCGTTCTTCCTTGTATTTCCAACGACGGCAAGATTCTTATGGAAGCCCCTGGAAAGGTTGCCGTGGCTCCTGATGGCAACGGTGGCATCTATGCTGCCCTGGTGGCTTCTGGTGTCTTGGAGGACATGAAGAAACGTGGCATTGAGCATGTCCACACTTACTGCGTTGACAACTGTCTAGTCAAGGTTGCCGACCCTGTCTTCATCGGCTTTGCTGCCGAGAAGAAGGTCGACATTGCGACCAAGGTGGTTCGCAAGCGTGCCCCTACGGAGAGTGTTGGTTTGATTCTGCTGAAGAATGGCAAGCCTGACGTTGTTGAGTACTCTGAGATTGACGAAGCGACTGCCAACGCCCAGGACCCCAAGCAGCCTGGTATTCTTCGTTTCCGCGCTGCAAACATTGTCAACCACTACTACTCCCTAAGCTTTCTGGACTCTATCCCTCAGTGGGGTGACAAGCTGCCGCACCACGTTGCCCGCAAAAAGATTCCTTACGTCGATCTGTCCACTGGCGAGGTCATCAAGCCCACTAAGCCCAACGGCGTCAAGCTTGAACAGTTCGTTTTTGATGTGTTCCCCATGCTGAACCTAGAAAAGTTCGCCTGCATGGAGGTTCGTCGCGAGGACGAGTTCTCGCCTCTCAAGAACGCTCGTGGTACTGGCGAGGACGACCCGGATACCTCCCGGGCTGACATCATGGCCCAGGGTCGCCGCTGGGTCGAGACCGCCGGTGCAAAGATTTCTGCTGAGGGCTCAGACTCCGGCGTCGAAGTTTCCCCTCTGACTAGCTACGTAAGTTGATTTACGACTCCTTTTAACACTAATGAACGTCATAGCTAACATATCACAGGGTGGTGAGGGTCTCGAGGCAGTCAAGGGCACTGAGATCAAGGCCCCGACTCTATTGTCGCTGTAAGTGTACCAGTTGTAAGATGTTTACAGAGAAGAAAAATGCCTATAAGAATAATACGATACCAAACGTGTGGAGAAGAAAGCAATGCCGATGCTAGATATCTTCTTGCTTTACTGCATCTACACATGATACGTGGCCTGTTACATAGAGTCAGACCCATGCAATCAATACTTACATACATAATAATACATGACGATATGAATCAACACCCCTCAAAGTGACAAAAATATTCTTGGTATTTCTTTTCTGCATATTTTTTAAGGCAAAATACATTAAAAAAGCTAAGTAAAAGTCGAGGAGCTGAAGGACAAAGGACAAACAAATGAAAGGGAAAGCAAAAACGTTGTTGATATAAGAAAGATCAAAACAAAACGGAAATGATATAATGAACAGGCACAAAGAAAAGCAACATGTTGGAAATTAGGGAAACAAAGGGGATCGAGGCAAAGACCAACGTACAAGAGAAAATGAACAGGAGAAAGGCGGAAGCAGGAAAGAGGTAGACATCTCATGAGTTGCCACAGCTTGGACATGGGAGGGGTAGATAAAACGTGGTAGAGAAGGGCAAGGCTAGGCACAGCTAGACAAGACAAAGGAAGCGAGAAAGAAAGAGGGGGCACAGAGCCATTGCAGCTCCTCACCCCCAACTCTGGCATCCCCTGGATGGCAAAACAACTAAGCGGGACAAGGAGAAGTTCATTATCATGCTGGTTGCTACCAGCCGACGCCCCTCAGCTCAAAGCGAGTTGATCCGGCGGCGCGATGCCCTGGCGCACAAGGACCAGTGCTTGAAGCGTCGCGCACGCGACACGCGAGACCGGGACATGCGCGATGGATTGATAGTGTTGGCGGGCGTGGCGTCCTCGATCGCAGGAGAAACAGCTTCACCCGTCGCATCTCTCTAGTTGCGGACGGGGGGAGCCATTACACCAGGACTGGACATGCCCTCCATGTTACCCGTGAGCTCGGCGACACGAGCCTTGATACGAGCCACACGAGATTCAATGGCTATAGTGAAGATGTAGTTAGCAAATCAAGTTCATTTCATCTTGGAGTGCCTACCATTTAATAGCTAGCGCAAAAAAAGGGGATACGGCAAGGGATAATGGTAGACTTACTCTCTTCGCCGCTGGTATCGTCATCCATGTCGCTTGCGCGGGGGGCGGGAGCCGGTCTGGGCTTAGGAGGGTGCTGGCGCTGGCGCTGCAGCGCACGCTCTTGGGCGTTGCGGCGGAGGCGAGCCCAGCGCTCGTCCTCAAACTCGGCACGTGAATCGGCAGCCTGCGTGGGCTTCGAGCTAGGTGAAGATGCGGGTTCAGGGCTGCGGGCGTGGCGGGGAATAGGAGGGGGGGCAGCGTCATCAGAGTCGCTCTCGGGGACAAATGCCGGCTGTTCCATTAGAGGACCTTGATCGAAGCGTGAGAATTCCTGATGGGCCTCCTTGGCGTCATCGGTGTTGATACCGTCGTCAGAAGCCTCATACTCGGCCTTCTCACGTTTCGGGAGAGGTGAGACTACAGGCGAGGGGGCAGCATCGTTGGGTGCATCCACGGTAACGGGTGCCAGAGTCGTAGATTCAGGGTTGTCTACCAGAACAGGCTCGTTGATTTCAAGCTGGTTAGGCTCGACGACAGTTTCGAGAGTCGGGTCAGGGACGTCCTTGGAGATGGGCGCTGGGGCAGGAGCTTCCTTGATAACTGAAGTAGGGGAAGCCAACGGCTTCTCAGCCTGCTTAAGCATAGAGTTCACCTCGGAAGCGGCATTATCAGGAAGCTTGGACGAACGGTTTCTTCGGCTGAAGAGCTTTTTCAAGCCACCACCGCTACTCTTCTCGCCAGTAGGAGATGGAATGATGGTGTGATTCTCCGCAACAGCAACTCTTTGTAGTTTTCTGGGCCTCTTGGGCTCAGCGCTGGTAGTAGCCTTTAGAGCAGGTGCAGGCTTGGTCTCGGTGCTCTGTTTAGGGGGAGCAGAAACAACCAGCTCCACTGGTATAGAGGCAGGCTCGGGGGACGCCACACGTTCCTGAGGCTCTTTCTTTGCAGCGTTCGTCACAACACTAACGGCGCTAGGACCAGGCTGAGAGCCAGTGATGTTCAAAACACCTTCACCCTTGCCAGCCTGGTTGTTGGCCATGTACTCAGTGCGGATAGTATCCTTATCATACTTGCTGGCCCACTTCAAAGCAGATGAGGCCTCGTTAACGAGGGCTGTTTGGATGGTAAGCATGCTGTTAGTCTTTTCCTGTAGCAACTCCGAGTCAGTGCGACCACGGCGAACGGGTGGCGCCAATAGCTTCTGGCGTTCCTCATTCTGCTTCGCTTGAAGCTGGGTAGCAGCGGCTTGGATACGCGCTTGCTGATCAGGGCCAATGCTAGTCTTACTATGACCAAGCTGGTTCATCTGATTCAAGGACTTATCCTGAGTCGGCTTGGTCGCTGTTGACTTGCTACGACTGAGTTTGCCCCTGCGTGTCCAACTGAAAAAGCCCTTCTTCTCGGCAATGTAGGCACCCTCAGCAGGATCAGGGCCAGCGCCAGCAACAAGCTCCTCAATGACCAGCCAGCGAGCGGCCTTGATTTCAGTTTCAATCACAGCGCACCGACCGAATGAAGACTTGCGAATAGAGGTTTCCTCCGGTCCCAGGCTGCTAATCCAAACCCACCAGAAACAATCATCCAGCTCAATGGCAGAAATACTAGCAAGCTCCCCAGGTTCTATCACTTGGAAGTCGCTCTCCAGGCGAGGATGGTGTGATTGAGAGCTATGCTGGCGCACAGTAGTTTCGATAGGAGGCAAGACCTTATCAGGAGGTAGCAGCAAGTTTGGCGCGTTTCCATTGGCCGAATCATCAAATCCGGAAGACATGAAATCAGCCCAAGAAGGGGTGGTGGGGCGGCCCAGATTATACGCACTACCAGAAGCTGGGCTGGTCCTCAATCCCATGGGCTGATGACGGGCTACTGCTTTTTTGTCTTCATCGTCATCATCTTCATCCATGGTGGTGGAAAATCCGAGGTCCTCGAATCGAGACCAAGAAGCATCCCTTAAACTAGTTGAGATTTTGGAGCTGGAAACTTGAGACTGGTTGATGGATGAAATGGCCTTGAGGACACGACGACACTCCTCGGTCAGGGCCATGATGGGGTCTTCAAACTCGGAATATGCCTTCAGGCCTTTGTCGGTATCACGGAACTGAAAGTGCTTGGCCCGGCGAAGAAGGGCGAATGGAGTAGGCGAAACAGCATCTACATGCATGGCAATCTTGTGGGTTCTGTACTGAAGAAGGGTGGGTCGTTGAGGAGGGTACTCGGTTTCCTCCAGAAGCTTCTGCATAGACATGGGCAAAATTGATATGCCGGCACGTGGTGCTGAGGGTGCAAGCGAGCGCAGGTAGGCGAAGAAAAGATGACTGGTAGCATCAGCAGCACTGATTTGGAAATATTAGTTAGCATACCCAATGTAGCTTACACCGTCAAGCAGAAGCATGCAGGATCCATGCGGATCAAAGCCACAATTTTTGGTCATCGACTTACTCTAGGAAAACCTTGTAGCCACCATCAAAGCCACTACCAGTGTCCTTGTGTTCAAAAGTCCACCAGGACGCCATGCGCGAAAGTTTGCGCCCACCCATACCGTTCAGCTTGGCATGAGCAGCAATGGCAGACAAAAGGTCGAAAAAGTCGAAAATAATGCATGACTTGGCGCCATTTTCAACACTGAGCGGGATGAAGGTCTTGAAAGAGTCGCGCGCCATGCCAGAATCTGCAAAGTAGTTTTTGTTAGAACATGTGACGTTCAATGGCGATAATTCATCAACTTCCATGTGGCGTTGGCCAGTCAAACACCTACCTTGCTCGCCAACTTTGAATAGCTCATATACATCCCAACCCACAACACCACCGGCCAATCGCGACCAACACCATTTAATAATGCCGCAAATTACCTGAACCAACGTTAGTTTTGGTTTTGGTTACACATAATAAATGTATCATCTCTATGCGCCTACCATGGGATCAGTCATGCGCAATTCCTGAATAAGATTTTCGCTCTTCAGGCCCATTGCAGGGTCGAAGAAGCGGCGTATGAATGTGCGTACGGCGCTGGGATTCGAGGTTGGGCGGAAAGGCAGAAGGAAGAGAGGGAGGTCGAGAGCTGCAGAGCGTGGAAGCGCTGTTAGTTCATGGTCGTCTGTCAATGGTGGGAGACCTGCCACTATCTGGCTCCCAGGAAAACATACCGCGTGATTTAAGCTCCTCGGTGCAGCGCCGAATGAGCTCCTGTATTTCCTCTGGCTCAACTGTCGTCCTGGCCCAAGCATCTTCCCAACGTTGCTTGGGAAGCGTTTGACTTGCCGAGTCATTAAGGCCGGCCTTCTTTTTCTTGCCATCTCGGCCAGCAAGGCGCGAGAAAAGACCCGCCATCGTGTGGGTGGTCGACAAATATTCTGTATAGAAAACAGAGGCCGATGGTCTTTGTGTAGCTGTGGTGGATAAGAGAGGCAAAAGGTGGTTAGTGGATTAGACCTGATGAGAAGCCAGGGCAGAAGCAGGTGGTAGTGGCAACTAGTCGATACAATAGCAGCGCTAGATTGTGACTAGAAGCCTGTCTCAGGGGCAATCGAGGGATTGATTGTCACCCGCGAAAAGAAAAGAAAAAAAAAGAAAAAAAAAAGGTTACGCGGGGAGATGAAAATTGGAAGGCCGACGAAGGCTCACTCGAACCGATGCAAGGGAAAATGCAGCCCAAGAGGAAAAGAATTGAGCCTAATCGAGGCAAAAACAATTTTTTTTCAAGCCCTCTTGCGCACAAAGGCGAAATATGAGACGGCGAAGAAGGTGCGAAGGGGAAAGGGGGGTAGCTGCCGCGTGAAGGAGACCAACTAACCAGGAGAGCAGGGAGAGTAGAAAGTGGTGTGCAACTACTCTAGATGTATGGAAGCGTGTGCCAGAACAGGTTTGTGTCGCTGAGGTCGCCGGATGTGCTCGGTGTGTACAAGGAGAAAGTACTTCGTGTTTGAAATTGAGGAAGGTGCGATCGTAAAAATGGTGGGTAGTTTCTTCTTCTTGTGACGCTGACTGTGTGTAGTTAATGACGCCGAAAGGAGCGGGCTGCCAATGCCAAAAAGAAAATGTAAGGATAAGAGGGAAGAAAAAAAAAAGTCGATGCGAAAAATAACCAAGACAACAAAAAGGCGGCGTTTTACCAATGATGCAAAAAGCCCGATGCAAATACCACTGTTGTCATGCGATAAGGAGGCCTGAAGTAGCGGCTCGAGTTGGGTTGAGTGCTACCAGTAACTATACAGCAGCACAGCTTTGGATGCGGCCTAAAAGCTGAACTTGTATGAGGCGCCGAAGAAGGAAAATGAAGTTGAGGCAATCAAAATGGGAAAAAAGAATATTCAATAGAGTCAATATGAATGCCAAATTGTCCGCTCAGGGGCAGAGACTCTCCGAAGCTTGACTGTGCTGATTCGGCAGCGCCTTGGAATAAGTGTAGTTATATACTTGTATATATAAAGGCCGTGATACGGTTTGATAAAATGGTGGAAGCGCTGATTCCAACCAAAAAAAACAAAAATAGGAGGGAAAAAACTGTAACAAAACGAAGGTCGATGAATGATTGAGACGGCACAAAGGAAGATGATGCAGCAGCAGTGGGGAAGAACTAAAAATAAAAATAAAAAAGGGATGTCAAAGTGAAGAACAAGAAGAGAGGTGTAAGCGAATGTAGAGAAGGGGCCAAATGCAGGTTAGGTCAACCTCAACTGGCTGCCACTGAGAGCGAGAAAGCAGAAGCGTCTTCTATCACGAACACAAAGGAAATGGACAACAGAAGGCGAGAACACAGAGTTGGAGGGAGACTGGGAGGGAAAAGAGGAGGCACGATGTTGAAATTAAGACAGAGATTTGTGGTCAGGGGCCGGGAGGGCAGCAGCCAGGAAGTACATTGTACAAGTTCTATTGAAGGCCAGGATTCAATGTAATCTTGTAGGCTCAGCGGGGTTGGCTCTGCAGCTTTGGGTTTGGCGTAGTTAGCGATCTGTAACCTGAGCAAGCTCTTAGTCAGGGACAAGCTCAAAGGAGACCCTTCATGACACTAGATCTAGTGGCTGCTAGCTAACGAGTCTACTTGCAGTCCACTAGAGTATTGACAAAAGTATACAAGCGCACGCTCTTTTTGGCACGCAACAGCTCACACGAATAGCATCCAGGCCAAGCATAGTCAACACACGCATCCACAATCATGGATCTAGTGATATGTACAACTAGACGCTCACCCTTGTATAACCATTCTGCCTCAAGCCTCCCTGACTCCTCTCCCCTCTATTCAGACCAGGGCTTAATCATGACACCCGGTATTGCTTGCGTTTGCAGCTTGGTCGGGCTGGAAACCCAACGTTGTCTAGCTAATGAGTCCAACGTCTTGGGTACCAAGTTGGCTTGCTAAATTGTCGGCACAAGAGCCATACAACGCAAAGAGCAACACCCAAGATGGTGATGGCATCGTGAAATCCAACCCTCATTGATGTGCAACCCTAATAGACGCAGCGTTAAATCGCTGGGCACCAAGATTTCAGCTTGAGACACCAGGAATCTTGCGAAATTGAGAGTCGCGGGTTCCTGATGAAGAAAAGTACTGGGTACAAGCATTTGCCGCCAAGATATGTGCATATAGATGTGCACTCTACACATTACATGTATGCACGCTCTTAATCTCGATACCAACTCGTACAAGTAGACACCCTAAGCGAACTGTAATTTGATTCTTGTGCTTTGTTTCTTTTCCCTTTCTTCCTCTGACGTGAAGATGTGGGGCTGAGAAGTTCGTCAAAATACCCCCCAAAAAAAAACACACGTCAAAAGCGTGCTTGTTATTGTAGGAAGCTTGGACTGCTTCACGGAGCACTCTATGGCTCTTTCATCTGTTCTGCATAAATCATGGACAACACATCACCGCCAAATCGAGGGCCAAGAACAAGACCAGCCCCAGCTTTTAAGGGAGGGTGGAGGGAAACCTGCATGTAAAAGATTACCCTTACCGAGATACAAAAAGAAGGAAAAAAGGTTCTTGGGTTAGTTGCTGGCCAAGTTTGTTTTTTCTTTTTTTCTTTTCTAGCCACGCGTGATGGGCTGTCGGTCCAAAGCTGGATAACTCGCTCGTTTCAGCTAGTCTACAGAAATGCACACTCCGCCTCTCACAGCACAACACTGTATTGCTTAGCACTACACGAACGAAAATAGCATACAAAATAGTATGCACGTGGGAGATCGACGAGTATATAGACTGCTCGGAGCTTAAACGTGCATCAACACTTCCTTTTTTTTTTTTTTTTTTTTTGTGTCAAGATGCCCTTGCCGTAGTTGCAACGTGACTTATTCGGAGTAATGACGTTGTATGCTATTATTCCTAGACAATCCCTTTGTGATCATGTCCAATTACATGTTCCGGAGCTCAAGTAACTAACTAGTTACAAGTGATGTCTTTCTTTACTTCCACAGTGAGACTACTGGTGCACGCTTGACTCACCTGCTGCATCATTATTTCCTTGAACCTTTGGGAGATCAAACTCTCATATATATAATCCCATAGGCTTTAATATTCTCTATTCACAGAACTCCCATGTATCATGTGTAGGTATTTGTTCCTGTGCCTTACGCTGTATCATCAAGCATAACAAAGCCAGAAAGATTCTCTGTATCATCTTGACATCAGTACACTGTTTCCTTCTTTACCCTCCCAGGCCGCCAAAACAGCCATGGTGTCCATGGATAATGTAAACCCTACTGGGAAAACCGGGTCTTTTTTTCTTTCTACCCCACGATTTGACCCAGACTTGCAGATATCAGTTGGTGTTACACAGACAGCCAGTTTCACATGTATCCGTGTCGTACTAAATATTATCGTCACATTACTTAGCTATGTAGAAAAAAGACTTCAGGCTGTGCTGAGGAGGACTGATTTCCTGTCAGGTACTCATCCCGTTCGTATTTGATGTTGAGTATGAAATAATAAACACTGAATGATAATATTGGAGCCAATCTAGGTATGTATCTACATATGTGTGGCATCTATAAAACCTACAATGTGTAGGAGTGTTTTGCAACCCAATATGCTGTCTTTCTCAACCACACGGACAGCAGTTATTTATCATTGTCAATCATGACAATGCCACCTCCATGTTCTTCGTCGTCACTCTCAACATGCGCGGAATTTGCTGAAGAAAGTATACCTGAAACGGGGCTAAAAGTAGGCGCACGAGAAGATAAAAATGAATCTCTAGGGGAATTGCGCAAGAACGGATGCACAGGAGAACTGTCACCAGAAGCCGAGACTCGTGCACTCGCAGGGTTAACAGGTGCCGTGGTACTTCTGTGTAACCGAGGAGAAGAGGGTGTGATGTTGTCAACCACTGGTCGCCTAGGAAGAGTCGGGGGTTGCTCCTGGTCGGGAAAATGATTTGACCTTCCAGGTTGCGTTGTTTGTCGACGCGAAAGCAAAGACATAGGTCGAATTTTACGGCCTGGCTTGAAGTTATTCGCAAGAAGACCAGAGATGTCGGCTAGTAAATTCTTAGCCCCACCATCACCTCGTCGGATAGAGCGTTGCTGCTCTTGTTGTGTTTGTGCTTGGAAACTTGGACGCACCGGCAAGGGTGGCCTCTCCGTATCGTCATCTATGTTAGTCGTATTCCCGTGCAGCTTGGGGTCAGGAAGCTCAACATCAGGGTCTGGATGAGTCTCAGAATGTTCCATAGTATGGGTCAGTGGTGCTTTAGGCCGAGGGGGAGGCGGAGGCGGAGTCTCCTCATCCAAGGGTACATCATCCCTTTTCTCTTTAAAAGCAGTAACAAGCTCCTCGTCTTGGTCAATGGGCTCTTCACCCCCTTCAACGTTTATGAAGCCACATCGTGCCAAAATTTTGTTGGCAATACGAGGGTATCTCAAGTGTCCACTGACAGAATTAGTCAAGTCCATGTTGATGACTCCTTTGACGTCTTTGATATTTTGAAGACCAGCAACACCTAGCTGAAGACTAGCCGTTCGATACATGAATCCGAGAATATAGTCATTTTCCGAGTACACGTTATAAATGTTTCCTGCAACGACAGACTTGATTGAAAGCCAGTCTGGTCTATCTGATGGTGTTGGCGCACCAATCAGAACGACAGTGTCAATGAGGCCAAATGCTCTTCTTTCGGCTAGAGACCTGAGGCAAGAGTAGATAACACGCGCACCCAACGAGTACCCAATGAGCGTAACTGGACGTTCTCCCTGAACTTTGTTGATGAGAGCGTCGGCAAGTACTTGTCCAGCTTTATCTGAACGATTGCGAGCAAGGTTGAATGGGTTGTCAACGTTTGTGGCCATTCCTAACATATAGGCAGGCCACAACGCAGCCCAGAGACTAGCAAGAACAGTTCGTTTGAGAATCTCGACTTTGACAGCCTTCCAGGCGTATGAACCAACCATTCCCTCGAGAGCCGTCCCTAGAGCGATGAGCGATTTCATCTCATAACGCAACGCAAAAGCTTCGGTATCATCACTCAGACATTTCCAGGGCTTCATCACATCATCTTCTGACTTCAACCACCCATTAATGCCTATAGTGACTTGTAGTCTGCGCGAAGTTGGGCCGTCGGTGTTTTCCTCGTGAAGGGGGAGAAATTTGAAGTCTTCCACTTCTTGGGCATATTTGTCCATCATTTTACCCTAGAAGTACATATGTTAGTGTGATCCTCTCTTAGCGTATTACAACGAAAGCTTACTGTCATTTGAGCCCCAAAGGCTCCAAAAAGGGCGCCAACAAGGGCGCCATTCATCCAGAACACCCCTAGGAAGCTTGCGACACCACCAAGTCCAACTGTCCCCATGAGTCCTCCTAGGGCACCAGCGACAACAGGGGCTGCGAGGCCTCCGGTAATGCCGATGACAGCGGCACCAGCAACGGATGCGAGACCGACCTTCCAGATTCTGTCGGCTTCGTTTCGCTGGCGTCGGCGCTGTGTCTCTTCGTCAGCGCTCATAGCCCGCTGTTCAGTAGATGCCTTTATCAAAGATTCTGCAACCTCTTTTTCTTCAATGGCCAGCCTAGAGAGCGGTAGATCGAGAGATGATGCAAGATATCGCATGAAGACAGACGCATGAGCGGAGTAGTTTCCATTGGTAAGATGAAACAACAACAAACAACTGAGAATTTCGTTGCGATCATCAAGAGAAATAGCGTTCAGGCTGCTAGGAAAGGGCCTATGGGTTTGTTTAAGAGAAGCAACATCCGCTGAGAACCGAGCCTCTGCTTCAGGACTCATTTTGAGCTTAGTTTTGGCGGCGACTAAGCGTTCGCTCCGATTCCGTCGTTCAATCTGAACTTTTGGCTTGTCGGACTGGCTGATGAGTTCTCGCAGTTGTTCCAAAAAGCCGTGGCTCCATTCATCAAACTGGATATTTGCTGCCTCTCGAAGGGACACGAGTCCGCGGCCCGGCGCTTCCGATGATAGCAGCCGCCGGGTCTTTGATTTGGAGCTAGTCACGGAATCATGGTCGCTGTCGTCGGCTGTATTATTGTTGCCCCAGTTCTCAAATTTGGCGCAGTCATCTTGGTCAAGAATGAGCTGTAACTTCATGTGCGAAACTATGTCATGAACCAGCGTCAGAAGCACACGGCGGCGGTTGGAATTCAACACCACGAGCAGCTGTTGTGGGTCAGTTGCCAGCGGCGCCATTGTAGAGATGGGGGTTTAGGGTTAAAAGTGGCAAGCGGGGATTAAATGGAGCAGACACCCAAGTTATGGCCACAAGAAGCCAGTGCAAAGAGGTTATGAGCAAAGGGAAATAGACGTCTTAGCTATCCGTGGGCGTGCGTGGTTTTATCTAGGCGTGCATGTGGTGAAGATGCACAGGTTGGGCGTTGACGCAGATTGGCAAGGCCCAGGGTGAGCCGGGGCGGGCTCCACACCGCGACAGAGGGGCCGTGGCCCAGAATCATGCTATAAATTACAGTTAGTGCTTCAACTGATCTAACAACTGCACATTGTATGTAGTCATGCACTTTTTATGTGCATGCTTTCTCGCTGTCAGGGCTACTCTGAAGCACATGTTTAAGCGCATTTCACCCAGGGCCCAGGCAAGTACACATATACATGTGTATGTATGTACATAGTTACAAGATGGATGACAATAAAAGGAAAAAAGCACAGCGGGGCTCGCGTGAGACACCGCTCATACGGCCGGATGAGCCCGAGGGTTATAAAAATATAGTAGTTACAACAGAGCAAAGATAGAACGATGTGCTGGTACATGTTTTTTTCACGAATATTTGCAAAAGAAAAAAAGCCCCCCCCCCTCCATTCCCATTCCCATGCCTCATTGCTACTTTTGTTAGCTTTACTTGATAGTAGTACGGGATACAAGAGACTGGCGACACTGACCAGGGATTAACCCGCCCTTGTGGCTGGAGCGCCGGGACCAGTGGCGGAGCTAGGCGTAGCCGTGTGGCGCTCACAGAACTAGCCACTAGAAACCCGGGCTTGTGTAGTTTGGTGGCCATCGTGCCCGGATATTTTTGTCCGATAAGATAGGGCTTGTGGCCACCGATTTGTCACTCCGAAGTATCTTTTCCCGTCTGACACTCCAAGTTTTGGTGGGTGTCAGGGCACTAAGTACTTGCAGGTTCTTCCCTGGCCAATGGCGGGGTTCTTTCACAAAGAGACGCATGGCCCCACCGAAAAAAAAAAAAGTTTGGTCTGGCTGGTGGAAGGAACGAAAGAAAATTTCACGTCCCATCGCTCAGAGGTCAAAATATAACCATCCTCTTCCCATCTCGCCCTTCTTTCTTTTTTCCTCAGCAACATCTACAAGTTGTTGAAATTTTTGTCGATCTTTTAACGACACCACACATATCAAAATGGCTGACGAGGTTTACGACGGTGCCATCGGTATCGATCTGGGTACGCTTTCCTCTGTCAATTCTTCCCGCGCTGCTGCCATGGCTGCTTTACCGTCGCCATCTACCCCTCCCATCTCGAGATAAGACAGAAAAGTTTTTTTCTGCTTACTCTCAAAACCTACAATCACCACCAGCGGCAGGAAACTGCTTGGAAGCATTGCTAACACGCTATCTACAGGTACCACCTACTCTTGCGTGGCCACCTACGAGGGTACCAATGTCGAGATCATCGCCAACGAGCAGGGTAACTTCACCACCCCCTCGTTCGTCTCCTTCACCGACAAGGAGCGTCTGATTGGTGAGGCTGCCAAGAACCAGGCTGCCATGAACCCCACCAACACCGTCTTCGATGTCAAGTACGTGATACACCAGAACTGTCGCCATCTTTATATGAGAGACAACGGCCTTTACATATGCCAAACGCACATCCGCGGTTCATATCAACTAACATGACCACAACAGGCGTCTGATTGGTCGCCGCTTCGATGACCCCACCGTCAAGAAGGATGCCGAGACCTGGCCCTTCAAGATCATTGACGAGGCTGGCTCTCCCAAGGTCGAGGTCGAGTACCTCGGTGAGACCAAGTCCTTCTCTCCCCAGGAGGTCTCCTCCATGGTTCTTCTGAAGATGAAGGAGATTGCTGAGGCCAAGATCGGCAAGAAGGTCGAGAAGGCTGTCATCACCGTCCCTGCCTACTTCAACGACAACCAGCGTCAGGCTACCAAGGACGCCGGTGCCATTGCTGGCCTGAACGTCCTGCGTATCATCAACGAGCCTACTGCCGCTGCCATTGCCTACGGTCTGGGTGCTGGTAAGTCTGACAAGGAGCGCAACGTCCTGATCTACGATCTGGGTGGTGGTACCTTCGATGTCTCCCTGCTGAACATCCAGGGCGGTGTCTTTACCGTCAAGGCTACTGCTGGTGACACTCACCTGGGTGGTCAGGACTTTGACACCAACCTGCTGGACTACTGCAAGAAGGACTTCACCCGCAAGACCAAGAAGGACCTGTCTGGTGATGCCCGTGCCCTGCGTCGTCTCCGTACCGCTTGCGAGCGTGCGAAGCGTACTCTGTCTTCCGGTGCTCAGACCACCATCGAGATCGACACCCTGTTCGATGGTGAGGACTTCACTGTCCAGATCACCCGTGCTCGTTTCGAGGAGCTCAACTCCAAGGCCTTCGCTGGCACTCTGGAGCCCGTTGCTTCCGTCCTGAAGGATGCTAGCATCGAGAAGAAAGCCGTTGACGAGATCGTCCTGGTCGGTGGTTCTACCCGTATCCCCAAGATCCAGAAGCTTCTGTCTGAGTTCTTCAACGGCAAGAAGCTGGAGAAGTCCATCAACCCCGATGAGGCCGTTGCCTACGGTGCCGCCGTCCAGGCCGGTATCCTGTCCGGCAAGGCCACCTCGGCCGAGACTGCCGACCTGCTGCTGCTGGATGTCGTTCCCCTGTCTCTGGGTGTCGCCATGGAGGGCAACATCTTTGCTCCCGTCGTTGCCCGCGGTCAGACCGTCCCCACCATCAAGAAGCGCACCTTCACCACTGTTGCCGACAACCAGCAGACCGTTCAGTTCCCCGTCTTCCAGGGTGAGCGTGTCAACTGCGAGGACAACACCTCTCTGGGCGAGTTCACTCTGGCTCCTATCCCCCCCATGCGTGCCGGTGAGGCTGTTCTAGAGGTTGTCTTCGAGGTCGATGTCAACGGTATCCTGAAGGTCACTGCTACCGAGAAGACCTCGGGCCGCAGCGCCAACATCACCATCTCCAACTCTGTCGGCAAGCTGTCGTCGAGCGAGATTGAGAACATGATCAACGGTAAGCTTACTACATTAGAAATGAAAGACAAAGGATGAATGAGTGACTAACTGTTTTTTTCCTATAGACGCCGAGAAGTTCAAGTCCAACGACGAGGCCTTCAGCAAGCGCTTCGAGGCCAAGCAGCGCCTGGAGAACTACGTCGGTCATGTTGAGGAGATCGTCTCCGACCCCACTCTGTCTCTGAAGCTGAAGCGCGGCCAGAAGGACAAGATCGAGTCTCAGATCAGCGAAGCCATGGCTGCTCTCGAGATCGAGGACTCGTCCGCTGAGGACCTGAAGAAGCAGGAGCTGGCTCTGAAGCGTCTGGTCACCAAGGCTATGTCGACCCGCTAAGCGCTAAGATGAACGAAAAGAAAAATAAGAAGAAACAAACCACAAAAACATAATCATGGGTTTATCTCTGACTTTTTTTTCTTTTCAGCTCTCTTTTTGCTTAACGCTGTTGGCTGCATTTGTTTTTGTGTTTTTACATGCCATGGGAGTCCTCAAAAATGAGATTCGGGAATAAAATGTGATGTTCTGTTTTTCTTTTGTCAACGGCAAAATTGGTCTTTTTTTTTAGAGTGTGATTCCACAACATGACGTGAAGGTGATGTTCAAGTAACCTTAACTTAGGGTCACGATGCTGGATTAGTTATACAAGGCCGGGTTTGATTGGCCATGTGTGGGGGGCGCATTTGTACTTGAATATGCGTGTAGGCAAACCAGTGGGTGCAGAATTTTCATGGCCCAAGATATCGGAATTCGGGAAGTACGCATAACTATGTGTGTGTATGTTTATCAACATCCA
Source organism: Berkeleyomyces basicola (assembly GCA_003671435.1). NCBI lineage: Eukaryota > Fungi > Ascomycota > Sordariomycetes > Microascales > Ceratocystidaceae > Berkeleyomyces > Berkeleyomyces basicola. The sequence goes on from PJAC01000008.1 coordinate 3,002,978, forward strand.
TGCTTGTGAGCTCCAGAATCGCAACAAACTAGATATGACCCAAGCTTTCCAATAGAGAAGGGGGAAAAAATGGAAGAAAGCTCCCATGCTTGCAGCCGCCGGAGCCGGAGGTCGTCTGTAGTTCGGGGATTTCTTGGCAAGGCGCTTCGGCATGTGCCAAGAAGGTCTCCTAGAAGCGGCTCAGTTCGCGCCCCCCTTTTTGGAGGCGCAGAAGGCATAATGCAGTCCACGAGTGTATAATGCAGAGGAGAGGACACAGCATGCTTGGCACTGACTGAAAGCAAAATGCTGCGGACAGGTGAGGGATGAAGAGAGAGTGGCGGATTTTTGTTTGGGGGGAACTGAGGCTTTGCTTTGTGCTCCTTTGAGTAGGAGTCGACATGTTAAGACAGCACAGCAACGCCACCGCAGAAGGCAGAGCTGGACGAGTGGGGAGGGAAGGTCATGAAAACCACACATACATGTCACGATAGATATGTAGGAACAATGAGAGATGGTAACAGATAGATAACCCTAATTTTGATTCAATTTATACCAATGAGAACACACGCTTTGTTTCAATATTGCTTTGCTAGATGAAGATGAAAGAAACGCCACAATCATGAAAAAGAGAGAGCAAGAAGACGCAGGAAATGCCATTACATGTCGTGGATTATTGTTTTTAAGGTGCTGAAGAAGAGCAAAACGCCAAATAAAAAGGAACGCTGAATAAACACTACTGGGATTGCTGTCGATGAAAAAGATGACAGGTCCGTTGTTGTGGGCTTTTTATGCCAGGACTGATAGAGAGAATAGAGGAAGAAGAGAAGCTGCAAGCAGGATGGGCATGTCCATGGTTGCGTTGAGAGATGAGGAGAAATGTCATGTCGACTCATTCTTTGGAGAATGGTCTTGGGTGTTTAAGCGTCAACGAGAGCAAAGTCGAACTCATCGCCCTTGCCATTGTGGACGGGGCTAAGCTTGAGGAAGCGCAAGCTGGTGTCGGACTGTGCCGAGAGCGTCGACGAGCGGCGGTCCTTGGGGAAGACGGCCACGGCGGGCGCCACAACCGCAGGAGCAATCTGGGCGTTTGAAATGGGGGCCAGAGAGAGGAAGTCAATGCTGTTGTGGCGGGATGAGGCCGGCGAGGCAGACGAGAAAGAGGTCTTCTTGGGGCGTGCGGCGAGCACGGGCGAGACGGCCGACGTGGTCGGCGAGAGAGTTAGGAACGGGTTGGCGGCGAAGGGGGCGGCCGAGGGAGCAGTGGCCGGGGCAGCAGCGTTGGCGTCAGAAGACACGGGGGCTAGCGAGAGGAAGACAAAGCTGTTGACGGCCATTGTGAAAGAGGGAGTGTGGTAGTAAGCGTTGGTGATGTGGGTGTATGGTTAAAGAAGTAGTACGAGGTGGATAGATTGTTGGAAGTAGAGTTTCAAGTTGAAGTAGTGAGAAGTAGAATAGAAAAGGCTTGATGAACAGAAAAACACCAGTAACAGAGATCCGAGACGGCAGGATAGGCCCTTATATATGCCAGATTTTCGGGCTAGAGGCACACAGATGACGTCCTAGTTCAAGCTAGCATCCAGGCTTTTTTCCCCACAATGACATGTTTCCCTTTTATCAGGGATTTTATTGTTTCTTTTCTCATAATTCTTCGTGCCCATGACGCCTTGGCCCATATCTCCTTAGCCCACCAAGAACAGGAGACGAGAGGAAAAAGGCGAGGATTAATAATGTCAAGACCACGTTCTGCGTGCAGCGACTGCGCCTGTGCTAATGCTGCTAGCCACTTTAAGAACTGGCGACCTAAGCCTAGAGCCGACAGCCATATATCAACGCTATTCGAGGATGAGACCGACACGTGAAGCCATCACACGCCGTGAAAACAACGTCCCATCAGGGTTCCTGAGTTGTCTGCCGGGCCAGCGGCTAGCAAAAAAGCGCCGTAGAGAACAAGACACAGATGTACGTTGTATACATGTATTCATGTATGTATGTACATACGTACTTGGTTATACAGAAATGTGTCTGTCTTTCACGGCAGCCATCGTGCTCTCACTGCCGCTGCTCATTGGCCCGCAGACTTTCATCATGCATGTATCAGTGGTTTCTCGCTCTCAGTCTTGCATATGTGTATCAGCCTCAACTCACTCAGCCTCACCCTCACCCTCACCCTCACTCGATGTTGTGTTTTGTTGTATTGCACCTTTCCCCCACGTCAATCTCTGTTGCTGATCTTTCATTCCCATTGTCACCTTCTCCAACTTTTCCCTGGCCACTAACCACAGGGTCCAAGAACACCGAAACCCGACCTTTTTACTACGCTGACTATATGCGAACAAAGCCGATTCGCCCGTTGGCCCTTTTTCTTTTCTTTTTTTCTTCTCTCTCTTTGGCCTTGTTGGATCTAGACACAGCTTTGTTTTAGGTCTAGAGCCACCTGAATGGCCCCGCCTTCTGCGGCTTGTTGAATTCCGCATCTGGGGCATGTCTGGGATGAGTCTAAGGCTTGAATCCTCTAGCTAGTTATGCATTTTATATCTACGTCCTGCTATAGGCTTTGTGTCTGTGCCGAGGGCTCTCCAGCCGCAACAACGTGCTCCCCTGCAAGCACAAGGCACAGACAGACAAGGAGCAGGAAAAAGAGACAACAAAACTACACAGTATCAATCTTACCTGTTCACATGACCCGTTTGGCCTGGCCTTTGTGGTTGTTTTTTTCCAGTGCTGTCACAACCGACAGGCATCAGGAAGAGCCCCTCTCGCAAGGCCCTGTCTGATAAGCAAATGCAGGGAGCCTGGGGAACGGCGCGGCTTGGGCTGGAGCCGCATGGATGACGTCGTCTTGACCTCAATGGCCTACTGAAAAGGGGACAAGAGAGAAATTCCATCAGTAGTGATTGACTGTGTTGTGTCTTTTGCGTCTGACAAGGAGGGGGGACACGGGAGCCCAACACCAGTTCCGTCTCTCTCTTTCTCTCCCTCCACACAAATCTGGTCACTCAATCTCTCAGAGTCAGCCGCAATCTCATTCAAAAAAGTCCAGCCAAGATATTCAAAGACACCATCTGAAATCTTGCTATGGCTGAAAAAGGAGAAAGCCGGCCGCATCCAACTTTAAAAAAAAAAACAATGCCAAGAAACACAGACACACCAACAATCCAAAAACAACATGCCGGCCCAGATCAGGAACTCTCATGAGTGAGTGAGAGCCAACACAAGAATACAAGCAGATTCAAAAAAAAAAAAAAAAAAAAAAAAAAAAAAAAAAAAAAAAAAAAAGTGATTAAAGCGAGGCGAGATGCTACACAAAATCCGGGGTTAGCATGCGAACTGTGCCTTGTTCTCGCTTCGACCAGACCGGACTGATGGAAGCACACAGTCAGTCAAGTCACCAACCCGCAGATAGTAAGCTTGTATGCTGTAACAGCAGCAAATACAGCCCAGAAAAACTCTGCCGTCTCGCCTCCTCTTCTCTTCTCTCTCTGCAAGCTAGACGTCCATTGTACAAGTTGCATCCAATACGACCAGAACATCAGGCCATCATCGTCTTATCTCATGTGAAATTTGCAGAGTTTTCTTTTTGTTTTGATTCCTCCTTGCGGAGTGAGTCCTCCAATTCCACATAGTTCTCCAGTATTCCTCTCGCTTCTCTCCTTTCCTAGTAATCTGTCTTTCCCGACTTCCCATTGTCTCCCTCATTGCATCAGGCTTCGTCCTCATATCCTGATAAGCAACAAGGGGAACCGAGAAAAAAGAGAGAAAAGGCTGCTCGACCATGGCCGTTCATGCACACAAACAAAAAAGAGCTTGGGGTAACCGGCGCCAAGCCCTAAACACAACACAAGCTCGAGACGTTCCCCTTGCCCTTGTGCTTGCTTCCCTGTGCCCTGCCGTGGCTTTTTTCATTGTCGGTCATGGAGAAAGATAAGGAGTAATCCAAGTCCTTCACTTCAGTCTTTGAGGACCTTTCGTGGTCTTGGCTTTCTTTCCTCTTCCAAGCATTCCTCTCCCATCACTCCCTGTTATTTTTCTTGCCCCCCGTCCCCCCCGCGTTTATGCTCCTTGTAAATTCCCTTGGTCTCTTTTAGCTGCGGCAAAACAAGATCACATGTCCACCTCACGAGACTCGAATAGTTCAACGCTAAGCCAACCTTAAAACTAGGCAAATTGCAGAGAAAATGTTGAAACTCAATTAGTTTGATGATGCCGAGGCTTGTTAACCAAAGCCGTCATGCGTTGTTGTGCCTCTACTATTTCTGTTCGTGGAATATGTCAATTCCATTTGACAGAGTCCCAGCCATATTCACGTGAAAGTCGCACATGGTATCACCAACCGTGTCCTGCTATTGTTGTTTTGTTTGACGCCATAAATCTTCCACATGAGGAAATAGCAATGTGCCAACTGTCTTCTAACCCCAAAGTATCCCTAATTCGGGGAAGCAAATCAAGCTTTTGGCCCCACTCTCAACTGCACAAGCATGTGAGAAAAACGTCAAGACTTGTCGGTTGGGTAAATTTCAGTTGGTGCTGACACATCAAGCCTCACCCATTTTAGGGTTACACAGGGTTGATGCTGACTGAGCGATTAGATCTTGTGTCACACACATTCGGATTATCTTTCTCTCGGAAACTAAGTCACGATTGACTACTAGGGCACTGGATGAGATGTTGTTGGTCTTACTCTAGTCAACTATGAAGAAGGAGATAATATGTTGGCTCATTGTCATGGCTCCCGCTGGAAATAGGTTGTCCTTGTCAGATCTCCACTACACTTTTACACTTTGACATTGTGTCTGTAATACCCAAACATCTTGCTCAAGGATCAACGTATCTGGGTCAAGATAATAGAAGATGACACTATTGTTGGGTACATGCCCAATCGGAGTGATGCTCGACTATTGGGGTCTTAAAGGATACTGCGTCTCAAAAGCTGCAAGTATCAGTATTCCCGTAGCTCAATCTTACCCAAGGGAATCAACAGTTGGCTCGATGGCCATGTATCTATGAGCCGGAATATGAAGAGTACTGAGGAGGTTAGGCTATATTCAGGCTATAATAGATCTGAAAATGACAATAACAAACCATGTGAGTATGAGTGAACTCAATAGAGGACATCTCTTTTTGCCTCTTTCGTATCATCGCCATAGGTTGAAGGCCTCGGACTACCGGATAGACACCCCGCGAGTATAGCCACTTGAGAATATAGCCACTTGGTGGTCTTCAAGAGGCGTTCGCCTCTAAACCCACATGATCCCGCATGGTGCCGTGACATCAGAAGTGCAGTAATTGGCACCCAGTGGCTAGTAGTTGGTTTAGTTCAAGCTTACCTGCCTTAACTACTTTAGAATATTGTAAGCCACCGAGGATGAGCCCTTCTAGTTTATTCTCACCATAGACGGCTTATCTTAGTTCAAGAGCACAAAGCATTGGATTTCCTTCAGACGTATGACTTTTTAGTAATAACTGCTCACGCCATGGCTCTTCTGCGGGCTTAGAGACACGGACTAAGTCTCCCCATGGGAAGTGAGAGGGTGATGTCTATGGTACATGTTACTTCTGGGACAGATAACTATGTATAATGAGCAGCGTGATTGTATAACCTTCTTCTCGTCGCTCACGGCACCATAGAAGAAATTTCGGGTCATAATCGGGCCACAACCAGGCCACAACCGGACCTCCGGCTCTCGCTGATTGATTGAATTATTCAACGTCTACCGAGGCTCTCGCCTTGATGTGACCATATTTATTGTCTACACAAACCACTAGGACCAGACAACGCCGGATTGGCTATCGGACGGTTATTTGATACCCTCCGTTCAGCACACCGCATAGTTTCTGTGTGTTCGTCCAAGGCTCTCGCCGAACAAAGATGTTAGGTTATTAAGCTCAAATAACAGCCCACGACGTCAACAACAACCAGAAACTCATCCCCTGTGGCGCAATTGGCTAGCGCGTCTGACTGTTAAGCTATCTCGTCTTCGGCATCGGAGTTCATCATGGCAGCAATCAGGAGGTTGACAGTTCAAGCCTGTCCGGGGGAGTTTCAGTTCCATTTTCCGTGTGTTTCTAACACCTCCGCTCCGGAGAAAAAAAATCTTCTTTTTGGGTCGCATTGATTCCACGCGGACTCCACCAGGTCCACAATTCTCGTGATACTACGTAGTAGACTAGGGCGGACTTCCAGCCAGCTAGAATAGAGGCATCAATACATGAAAACGGACCGCCAAGGCAGCTAAAGCACCCACTGTGCTGCTCGCCCACCGCCGTGCGAGGACTGAGGCGCACCCACAGGCCGCCGACCCTCCCGCTCGCTCCCCGTCGAGCCTACCACCGCCCGTCCCTCCACCTCCCAGTGCGGGGGCTCCTCCGGGCCTCTCGACTTAGCGCGCATGCGCTGCCACTCTCTCCTGTTTGCTCGTTTTCCCTTTCTCTCTTTACTTCCTGTCTTTCCTTTTGTTACTTTTCATTTGTCATGTTCTATCTTTCTTTGGGGTTTGGTCTTCTACAGTGTAAAGGCCGAGGCCTGGGGTCTTGTTTGGGGTCTTACAAGCGAAGGACAGCCATTGCGCTGGGCGGTCGGGGGACCCTCCGTCATTATACTTCGTACAGTGGGGATTTTCTGTATGCATGATTCTGGGCTTTCGGTTCTTTTGCTTCTGTATGTATTTCTTGGTACTAGTTTTAGTCCCCTGTCGTATGTCGAGAATAACTCGCGAGTAGACAGGTAAAATAAAGACAATCAAATCAAACATGAAAACGGACGAATCGATACAACTTCAACTGCATATTGTCTTGGCAAAGCCGAGGAGTATATCTGTTGTTTGGCTTTTTTTCTTTGGAATCCTTGGTCACGTAAAATACGGGGTCCAGTCAATTCAAGTCCTCTTTGTAATTAACTATTCTCTTTGCTGCGTCAGAACGACTTCTTGGTTCTGCTGTAACGTACCTTTGAACTACTCATAGTTAGCCAACTAGTTAGTTGAAATATAGAATGAAAAGAGTTTCTTTCTCTCAACCACCCCTTCTATCCCAACCCCATCCCCTTGTCTATTTGTCACACCTCTGCCAACGTGCTTCGTCTCTGGGAGATGAATGATACTGAGAAAAACACACAAATAAGTGGCCTTCTCCATCCTCCGAGGCTCTGAGACTTGATTCCATACATGATTCCATACTTGTGTTCCATCCTGCCCGTACACTCCAGTAAGAAGGGCGGTATATGTGCAGCAAAGCCTCTCGCTTTAAATAACTACATCGTTTCTTTTGTATGCATGTCTCTGCTTACACATGTGGCTTGGTATGTAGAGCCAACGCGCATGACGGGTAGATCACGAGAAGAGGCATCTCCATAGGATAGGAACTTGTGTGTGATAGAACAGGCCTAAAATATCGAGACCTTCGGCAAGGAATAGAACGTAAGAGAATTACACATACATACCCGCATGCAAGAAACGGGGGTCTGTCATTCCACATGGCACCAACTAATGATGTACCAGAGCCGTGATCAACGGGCTGGACTCTCCGTGACATTGCCAATCAACTACTGATTTTGGACACCACACGACAAATCATTGGTGTCCAGCGAGGCAGAGTTTTGCCAAATTGGATGGCCATGGCCAACAGCAGAATGCATAATTCCAACTCGAAATCTAGGCGTCTCAGCAGTTTGGGACATATAGCCTTGCAAAGCGTGCCTGATGTAGCTATGGATAAAAGCAAAAGCAGTGTGCTGAGTAATCTCCATGCAACCGCAGGGGGGGGGGGGGGGGATATTTTGCCAAGAGAGCATGCGTAAGTCTCTGAGTGATGAGCAGTCGTTCAATGGGGGTTGGGTATTGACGACACAGATGAATAACAAATTTTATGCATGGCACACTTCGCAGACTGCAACCTAGATATAACCATGTAAGCAGATCGAGTAATCGCGAGTTGCCGTTCTCGAAAGGACCCTGACTATGTTGGAAAATTTGTACATACATACATACATGGAGACGTCATGAACAATGCGGCATGAATGCTGTTATGGCATAGCAACTCTTGGCCTGAGGCGCTTAGGCCGACTAGCTTACATGTGATTGGTCAATTCAACCACAAGCGTGTTAATACTCAAGATGGAACTTGGACTTCCGCAGAATGTTGGTGGGATAAGAAGTGCAAGCAAGAAAGTCCGGCTTTGGTTTCCTGAGAGCGAGCGTAGGGTAGACCTACCCGTTGTGTTGTGCAGGCTGCACCTTGGATCAATGTCAAAGTAAACCTAGCAGGACTTCTCCTCCTTTTCTTTAACTTCACGAACAACCATTGCGTTCGGGTATGTTTCATGGCTTCTTGGCTACATGTGATTTGCTTCTTGAGATGCTTGAAAGACGGCTGCTACGGCCGCACCCAGACTGGAAGATACTCCTGGTACGGAGAATCTCGAGTCTACAGGCATGAGCTGGCTCGGTGGAGTTTAGAATGTGACACAACAAACAGCTTGTGCCAGACAGAAGTGAAAAAAAAGGCATCTTGGGTTACACCCTGCAATCATTAAAAGATGTAGACATGTAGCCCACAAAAGTTTTCCCTTGATGCAAGTATCCTAATGTGACTCTGACGGATGCTCAAAGGCGGGAGGATAGGGCCTGGCATTAGGCTGCAAGCCGAGTAGACAGGGATACGAAAATGGCCAGTTTATGTGATGGAGTGTACTATAATAATGGGTGTAGATTCAAGCATACATACATAACCAACGACTATATCTGCAAAGTCGCGTTTGTGGGTAGCGAGGGGCGTGGTTGCACATAAGAGACTCTCTGTTAGTGGGCGGAAAGATCTTGTAATGGCAATATGGATTCGGCCTTTATTCAAAAAAGGAATGCGTTTGGTAAGCGATGTGTGCGTTTGCGTGTGCGTGTATGTGCTGGTTGGTTGCAAGATTTGTGGAGGCTTGACCAGAGGCCATGTATGGATACTCCTAGCAAGGTGTTGGTTGAATGGCATGTGAGAGTTGATACGCCTCATGCATCTAGAAGATACCGGGGAATGGCTAGGACAAGGTGAAAAAGGATTTACGAAGGGGCTTTGTGATGGAAGTAGGGTACCTTGACCACACAACTCAACCCACTAATAGTGGCGGTCGAAAGGACTAGGCCATGCCTCGAAACCGATGCTGCATAGAGAAGTGTATACATACTTCTATAAGGTCCGAGGGGTCTTGGTCACGGCAAACAACCAGCCTGTAAATGCACACACATACATACATGTACATACATATGTACATACATACGGACATATAGGTGCCATCCTGTATTAGTTGGCTGCAAGGATCTAGAAAACAGGGGACTTGGGTGCCGAGTTGTCGAGATACACGAAATGAGAGCGGTACATGAACGAATACAGGAGGGTTGGTCAGGAGGGTGATGTGATGTCTATGGGGTAAGCTTTAGCTAAAAGAGGTTTATGAGCTGGAGAATAACGGGGTACGTATTTGTAGGCATTGACGTGACAGCACATCTAAGAGAGAACAAGATAGGGCTTAACTCGAGGGTATATCACCGTGATGTGACAAGAGAAGCAAGGTCAACCGCAAAGGGGGGGAGGGGGAACATGAAAACTCTGTATGTCAGACTCAGGGCAGCAATGCTACAGAGGAAGGCCGGGGCAGAACGAAGGCTATTCCCTCTACAAAAGAACAGAGCGTCAGTAGAGCAAGTTGCGGGGTTGGGTGTTGAGATTTAGGAGCTGGGAAATGCTCGAGTTCAGCTGGCATTGGATAGTTGGAAAACTGTTGACTAAATGGCTCTGATGTCAGCTGCTGAAACAGTCCTGTTTCGTTGTCTGTGGACAATATGAGCTGAGGGCAAGCTGCGGCATATAGCACGGTTTCTATGCTACAGACGAATGTAGTGCAGATTTGTGCGCCCAGAAATACAGTGCATATATTCTCCTGACAGGGGTGGGATCACGCAGTACTATATAATGGCTCTGATATACGAGGGGAACTGGAACGCTGGCATGTGCGAGGCACTGTAGGTTCTTCGCCTGCGAAGTGGCTCGCTCGGCCAACTCTCGTGGCCACCCTTTGAAACTCTAGAACCGTGTTCCTACGCGCACTAGAAGGGCTTTGTTGAGTCCACCAGTAACATGCCATTAATATCACGAACCCCAGGCTGGAGTGTGAAGGCCGACATTACGAGCCCAGCTCAGCTGTGAAGCCAATAATACGAGTCGGCCCTCCCTCGCCAGCTGCAATAATGGACCGACGCCAACTCAACAACAACAACAACGGAAAATTGCCACGGGAGGGCTTGTTGAGAGCGTCTTGAAGCTGTGACTGGAGGACGCTCTTCTTGCCTTGCCGGAGACAAAAACGCCCAGGCCAAGCTACCATGAACTTGGCCCTGTCCAACTCCACATGTGTCGACAGGCCATCCATGACATGTCAAGGATACCCCAAACAATTCCAGATTCCCTCGCTATTATCCCGGAGCCTTGGTCCCTGTTGCCAGCCAATGCTTGTAGTGGTAGACAGCCAGATGCCATCAATAGCGGCGACATATCACATAGGCCTTCCAATAGTGCTGGCTGGCTGCTTCTGCGGCGGTTGCCTCTGCTCCTGAAGTGCAATTAGGAAATATGCCACACACACACTGAGCCGTGGTCGATCAGAGCATATTGCATCCCTTTTGAGGAATCCCGTGAGGCTGAGACGGACTGGTGTGATAGAGGGGAGGGATTCAATGGCGTACATTATTACGTTTGTACATACATACATACGGGGGTCTTGCATATCTGCACACACGCTCGCAGCCATGGCATATGAATACACATATACAAGCACCTACAGAACTTGGATGCATGTATGTCTATACATACATACACATATATTTGTATAGGCTCATGGCCTGAACCCTACCACACCGGCTGCATATCGCGCGACTACTAACCTAACCTGCTACTTTGTAGGATACCGGCCACGATTCCCAATCCCAGCCCCTCTTTTCCGGAGGAAGCTCATACGACTCTTGATATCTGCGCCTTGCTTCCTACTTGGTCTGACTAACCTTGTGCTTGCATACGTACAAGCAGCAAATTTGGCATGCAGCCAGAAGGCTCTTGCTATACAATCACAAGTACATACATACATACGTATCCTCTTGCATCATGCATAGACGGTGGAGACACACTGTCCCGCTGGCCGAGAAAGGATGAGAGGCATATATGCATTGTATGCATGCGTAGGCTCAAAGGAAAACAGTAGCAGGGTTAGGCCACAAGATGTCGAAGATTGATTCCAAGCAGACGAAGCCTTGTTTGTCGTTATGAGGTCTACTTGTACAAGTACAAGCACGGAACATACAGGGTTCGGGGGGAAGTGGCCTCGGCTTGATGGCTTGCTGGATGACATTTAACAAGTGGGCTTGCTAGTACAACTGACTGGTTAACAGACATAAAGTCCACGCACGTGATTATTCAGGGCGCTTGGCGGGCGGGATGACGGCTGTGACAGGATACGGCAAGACACATGTGAACCGAAGGTGATTGGGAAACAAGGAAACGGAGTTGCAATGTGTCTTGTCACATCTACACTTCGCACGGCTGGATAAAGTGATACGGCCAACGTGCGTATCTATTTCTGCAGCGTCTCACACACCTTGAAACCTGGGTATAGTAGGCTGGTAGGGCAAAGCCAATGCAACCTGGGCTACAGATACATACATACATTACCAGAGGAACATTTAGTTGCGAAAAAATACAAACAATTTCCGTGGTCAATTCTGTCCATGGATGAAGTGTCTCGTTGAGGGCTCTCCGGCTCTCTTTTGTGAGAGGGTACACATGCAGTATAAATGCTTACACAAGTAATTATGCATGATTATATACAAAACCCATCTCCCCTCACATTCTCAAATTGATCTGTTTCATAGAACACCGACTAGAACATTGTCACGATGCCTTCCGTGCAGACTCGGCATACAGCAAGACCTACGGTTAGATCCTGCAGTGAGTTGGTTTCTCAGCGCTGGTTCCTTTGAGCATGTGGTGTCCTGAATTTGCATTGTAGGGCGTTCTTTTTTTGCCCGAGGATTCCGGTCCCTGTCTCTTGAGAGAAATGTATCCTTGTACCTGTATGCTTGTACTTGTGCGTAGCTGGAGATATGATGATGGGGGGAGGGAGGGGGAGTCGAATGCCTCCGTATACACTCGTACATGGAGCAGGGTAGAGGTGGGGGTAAGAAGAAGAAAAGACCTTGAAGCTCGGACTCACCGAAGCGGAAAGCCTGTTCCGGAGCGCAAGAAGGTTTTTGGTTGTTGACGTTGCCTGCTTGCCGTGGTACAACGAGACACAGTGACGCATGGATCAAGGGAGCTAGCTAACATTAACCAAACCTACAGCGAGTAACTCACACGGAACATGGACATGACATGGCATGCTTTGTACAAAGTACCGCAGCAAAAGCAAAAACGGGACGGTAGGGCTCAAAACCAGATGAATGCCGAGTTGATATCTGACAAGCGCTGGTGACAGAGGCGACGCGATTGGATATGAGTCCTGTCATTTCCTGGCAGTTGAGTGTTTCCCATAGCTAGTTACTGAGGGAGAGAAGAGGTTTGTACACATATATGCAACTACAGTGGGTATTATATACGACATGGTTGTTGTATGGATGCGTGGGTGCTCGACAGGTTCGGTAAAGTTCGCTTATCCTCGACTACAGATATTAAAAGAGGAAGGTAAAAAAAGGAAAAAGAAAGTAGAGTGAGAGAAAAGGATCTACGTTACGTGTGTGTGAGAAAAGAAAAAGAGAGCCTAGGTCGGCATTTCCTCGCGCCGCTTGCCTGTGCTTCTGACTTCGTTCCGTGAGGGCTTCTAGACTGCCTGGCTAACTAGCAACTACGCTATCTTGTCGAGTCTGCAGCTGGCACTTACTACTCAGACAATTGCCTCGTTGTTTGTGCAGGTCCCTTCCTAACGGGCCGAGGGACGTCTAACGTTGATTCTCGCTATTTTCAGCGAGGGGCCGAAAGAACAGCATATCGCCGGCTTTGGCTGTGGCTGTCCCGACGTGTAACAACCGCCTCCTATAGTCTCTAGACTATATATGCACAGACTGCACTAAAGAATAGAGGGCCGGAGCAGGAGGCCCGTCTATGGACGCAGGCCGGGAAGAGAAGCAAAAAGAGAAAAAAAGAAATAAGGGCCAGAGGGATGCGAGGATTGGCAGCCCCGCCAACGTACCATTACATGCAAGGCAAAGAACCAATTGCTGGTTGTTATTGGCCTGTATTGAAATGCAGGACTTGACTTGGAAGCGCATCATAGTCAGACCAGACAGTCTCAGGCCATTGTTATCTCGAAAAGAGCAAAGCAAGTTGGCATCGCCAGCCAGCTGAAAGTACATACATACATACTTGTAGCCGTACTGAATGGGGATGGCGATGGGTGTGTGTGCTAAACGACAGCAGGGGTTCCATGAACAGGCTAGACGTCCAGGATGTTGATGTTTTGGCAGATCTCAACGAGGCGTGCCGATTACCACTGGTATAGCCAAGCGTGTCTCATAGGCACCAATGACAAAAAGCAAGACGCAAGCCGTTGATACTAAATGAGTGTCGAGCAGCTTGCATACACATGCAAGTGTAGGACGTATACATACTGCTTGCACTTTGATACATGAAGTGTGCATTTGGCGAGGTCCGGGGGAGGGGGAACAGCTCAGCTGGAGTGGCTAGAACAAGACGATAGACTCGGGTGGAGATCAACGAGAAGACGGCCAGCAGCCGACGCAGGAAATAAAAAGGAAATAAACAGAAACATGAGGAGAGGCGGATGCAGGAATCGAGGAAGAGAAGAGAAGAGAAGAGACGGGGAAAAGAAATAGTGCAGGGGCGCTGAATCGCAATTGCGTTCTTTGATACAAGCTAGCCTTGGGGGTTATCCTCAAGGGAGGGAGTAATTGCTGAGCATTAGTAGCCCTATTGCAAGCAAACCAGAGCATGCGGCAACTTCTTACACTAATGTTGAGTAGTTGAAGAAAGAAAGAGTAGTTGCCTTTGAGACAGCGACTCGGGATGAACTGGAGCAAAACAGGCAGGAGCGTGACGGTGTAAGTCTCGACAACCTATCATTATCAATCAACCAATCCCGTCGATGGTTTGACAGCGGCAGTCGTCTGATGATTGTGGCATAGCAGCAGGAGACACACATACGACCAAGAGGCTCTAGAACTTGTTCTTGACACGCTCGCTCGACCATGGCGGGACTTCCGCTGTGTTGAGTGGTGCGTAGTCAGTTGCCTGCGCAAGAGCTAAGCCGAGGAAGCATGCAAGGCAAGGATGCAGTGCGATGGCTCAAGCATCCATCCATCCAGAAGCCCACTCCATGAACTGAAGCACAGACGGCGCAGGAGGCAGTGTTGTCTGTCACATTGTGTCGCAAGCCGTTCAGACAGAGCAAAAAAACCACAGACGTTAAAACAAATAGAAAAATCAAGGGGGGGGGCGAGGGGCAGACGAACTACTGGTGGAAACACGCCCCCCCCCCCCCCTCGGTTCTGCGATTATGTTTAGAGCAGCGAGCTAGGGAGGCAAGCTGTATAGCTTTCGAATAGCTGAAGCCACAAAAAAGCCAACATGCGGAAAACTGGCAGCCAACAGCATACTCGTCCTTACTAACGAGCTCGGAGGTCAGACATGATGGGAGAAGGGATGTTATCTGAGGCTGACAGCCCTTGATTGTGTGTCTTTTTGGGTTGTTTCGTCTGATTTGTGAGCTTGATTTGACATACTGATTCGAGCATTGCAGTCACAGTCAGTCTTCTTCCCTTTTATGATGAAAAAAAGCTGGCTTCTTTGATCTCTCTTAACACCTGCAGCTATACAGCCATCCCCTCCTTCTTTCTTCCCATTCCCACATACACACACAACACAGCGTTTCGCTTTCCTGTTCCTTTTTTTTTTCTTAATTCTTTGCTGAGTTTTTCTCTTGTTCTTTTCACTAGCTGGGCTTAATTCGCCGTTTTATTGCTCCCCAGATGAATTTTATGCTGATTTCTTTTTTCTTCTAACAACTGTCTCTTGCAATTTTATTGCAATTTTTCATTTTCATTTTCTTCTCTTTTCAGTTGCTAAAACTTCCATCATTTCTCTTGCAGCCATTGGCCGGCTTAAACCAGTCATACTCTCCTTTGCTCTTGTTTTCCCTTTTGCCTTTTCTCCTTTGCTTGCATGCTCTTTGTTGACCTACCGTTTTATACCTAAAGGCATAGGTGATAGTTTGACCCGTGTGCCTTGCCCGACAGCCTCTTTCAACGACACCTCCTACTGTCTGCTCCCTCCTGCACAAGTTTTAACCTGGGCCTTTTCCTCTGCCGCTGCCCTTGCTCCTTGCTCCTCTCTTTCCCACACTGTTCGTCCTGGCGTTGACCACATCGATCAGCCTCCATGATACCGAGCCGTCGGGATAGACCACTGCATATATAAAGCCAGCAACCACTCCACCTCCACCGGTCTCTGATCTCTGTTGTCCGCCCTATCCTCACCATCTTCTTCGATATCTCTCTCTCTCCCGCCTCACTTTTTCTCTGCGACTGCCTTTGCATTCTTCTGGCGCCCTCCCTAGTGAACATCTATCTCATTTCTTCCCATCACACTCGCTCGCCGGCCCCGCCACAACAACCTCCTCTCTCTTTCTCCTCCCATCATGTGTACCGCCCACCGCGTCCACTACACCTGCGGCTTTGTCTGGGTCAAGGTCAGCCCGTGCGCAACCAGCGCGTCCGGCGGCAGCTGCACCATGGCTGAACAAGATTCATATGCTGGCGACGTTTGCTCCGTCACCTGTTCCGGGAGTCACTAACACACGGCGAGCCGCGTCCGCACCGTGTAAGTCGCCGGCTTGATCCAAGACGACGATGGGAGCCAGCCCGACTGACGACCTTTGCAATCAGGCCGTCTAGCTGATACCCCCCCTCCCCCCTTCTCGTGCGCGTAGCACAGCATTGTTTTTTATTATTCTTCTTCTTCGTGTCCCCCCTCTTGAGCCAACATGTCAAGACTCATGACGCAGAATCTACTGCATGGGGATAGCGGAGAACCCGGTCCCCCACCGCCCACCTTTCAGCTCGGCCTTTTCCTCGTTCTTTTTTTTTTTGTTCTTTTCTTACTCCATCATCTCTCTTGTGCTGCTGAGGATTGCTCCTCACCCGTGAATTGTCTCCATGGCCTTTGTTTTGTTTGCTTCTTGTCTCCTGTCTCTTTCTCGTTTTCTTTATTTTCATTGCCGCCTGTCCTTTGCTCTGCCCTTTATGTTTGTGGTGTCTTTTCTATACCAGTATTTGTCTGCGTGCGTTGGGAATTTCTTTCTTTCTAGTCAGCCTGTTTCATGTGCGCCTACATAATGAGCAGTAGGCAATGGATTCACGGCCTGCGTGTATACCACCCCTTGAATATCTTGTACGATATCTAGACGACAGAAGCAAAGGGGGGACGGTTGCTGACTTTGGTCTTGCCCTGTCTTTTTTTTTTGCCGCCCTGCTTCTTTTCTTCGTTGAATAAATCTTATTTTTCGCCCTTGCATGGTGAGGTTTTTTGGTTCTCTGCTAGTGTTCGTTCTGTCTCGCCGTGATATCTAGATCGAACTGTGTTTCTTCCCTGTGTCCGCCGCTGCTATCGCTGGTTGCATCGTCACCAGCGTGCAAATAACATAAGCACTCAGGCAAAGGCCATTTAGATCCAAAGTACGGACAGCCAGGAGAGTCCGGGTAGACAAGGCCCGCCTTGGGGTTTCCCTCTCACCCTGCGTTCTGTATGTATGTATGTGACGGCAAGATTTACCCCTCTTTCTCATTTGGGCTAGGCCTTGTTCACTGTATGTTTAAATGGCCCAACAGCCAATGTATGTATGTATGTATGTATGATACATCCTCACACACGCACCCCCCATGGCCGCTCCTACACCCGTAACAGGCATATCCCTTGTCATTTTCTAGTTTGGGCTTGCTCGTGTGAATTCCGCGATGTAGCCGACTCCACTAGCCACAAGAGACAAGGGAAGGGTTCTTGTTTTCTTTGTCAGACAGACGCTATAAAAGTGATCAGTCGGATTTATTGCGGCGGTTTTTCCTTGGACAGGACTCGAGTGGAAGGCATCATCACAACCGACCACGAGCCTTGTGTGATGCTTGCTGTGTGCCTGTGCTCGACAACTAGCATCACATCCGCCGACGCACCTACACAACTTTATTGTAAACTGCTGGTTTAAGCTTCGCTGCAATCCCATTCCATCTGTTCTTCCATCAAGACCGCCTGCGAGCACAGCTCCGCGCGCAAGACGCAAGACAGGAGCTACAATCCAACAGTCGTTTATTCTTACTGTATTAATCAGTCTTGAGTATCTATCTACTCATGTCTATACTGAAGCGGATATCAGCCCCCATATATTCACTTCCGTACCCGACCCTGTCTGCTTGTGGTCCTTCTTGCATGCACACGGATGGATATTGCAGGGCCCTCCGCTCCCCCCCCTTTCACTTTTGTTTTACCCGCCCGCCTCTCCAAACAAAAATCTCGGTATTCGCTCTCTTCAAGCTCGTCACAAGTATATTGTTCAATAGACCCTGCCAAAAGGAGCAAAAAGGGCAGGGTCAATGTGCCTGTGTGCCTGTTCTGTCTGTGTCTGCCCGCCGCTGTCTTCCATGACAGCATGTAGCAAAAACAAGCCCATCTTGGCCTATTTCGGTCCAATCGGAGACAGAAATACTACTAGCCCGCATGGAGGCGCTGTCATCCGTAGCATCACGTGATTTTAGCTGAAGCGATGTTGGGGCCTCTTTGCTTGGTGTAGCGTTCACATTTGTCTACTGATGTGTACATAGACGAGATAAACAGGGAAAGGCAAAGACAGTGGTCTCATCCCTCTGGTTATGGGGCATTTATGTAGTTACCCTCACTACAAATCATCGAACTTGTCAGCCTATTTACATGTGACGTCCAGGACTCGAACATGACTTGACTTCACCTCCATACAGCAGAAGATTTCGAGTCCTATAGGCGTCCAAGTCCTCGTTGGGTAACAACTGAAATGAACATGTGAAGTTGCACAAAATAGCATGCCTGTCAATATTGACGTACGAGTGTGCATTAAACAGGATAAAAAGAAGGGATGAATCAGAAGTGTAGCATCCACCAATGGAACGTGAAAAAAAGGTGAAAAAAGGTCAAAAGTGCGTTGTTCAACCAACATGAGGAAAAAAAAAAGACATGTCACGCGGGTCGCGCAAACTTTGACCTCGATGTAACACAAAGGTCTGCCTTATTGCCCTATTGGCCCAAGCAGGAAAACTTGGACAGCACAACCTGCCACCCATATTGGTAGGTTGGGCGGGGGGATACGTGTGTAGTGAGAAACGTACGTGTGTACTGTGTGCTGTGAAAACTCTGAGTTCTGACCAACAGTGACATATCTGGCGATGGTTGCAGGAGCAGCCAGCCACTTATCTCTCGCTGTGGATGTGCGGGTGCGGGAGCGGGTTCCCTTTTGTTTTTCTACGTCCCAAAGAGGATTTCATTTCGAAGGTAAACAGAAAAAGAAGAAAGCAACACAATCAGCTGGCCTCTCGCCTGCTGGTCACAAAAGGAAGGAATCAAGGGTTCTTGTTCCCGTTGGGCCAGGAACCCCGGGTTGCAACGTTGATTTCCTTGTATGTACAGACATGCTTTCTTTTTTTCTTTCTAGGTTGGCACACAAGAGAAAGCAAGGCGCATTAGTTTTTCCCGGCCCGATACAGACCGAGAGCGAAAAAAAAGTACTAAGCCCCTCTCCCTCTCCCTCTCTTCTCGTGGCTGTCTTGTCTCTTTTCTGCTTTATAGCTGACTACATATAAGTTATATTGTCATTATGTATTTCTTTCCTGCTCTGTGGCTTTGCCCGTGTGGCTATCTAGGCGTGCATATGCGACTTTATCCTGCTTCTCCTTCGGCTTCGGTGATTCGTCTAGATAAAGGCCCACTACCACCTTGTGCCAACGTTGATTTGTCGGAAAATAGAAAAAACAGAAGGAAAAAAAAGAAAAAGAAAAACGACATGACTGCACACGTAGTGCATGGTGATAGCAAGGCAGGGCAACTGCGTCTGCAAGTCCAACCAAAAGGATTCCGAGGAACAATAAGCGGGCCTCTCCAAAGCAACAAGGCAACAACCTACGACATGTATGGACATATCTACATCCATAGATGCAGGTGCTCAAGCTGTTTACGTATGTACTTACCACATACAGATCGAGAAGCCCAAACAGATGTTGGCCATGTAACTATGTACATACTTGAACAGATATACATTCATATGTATATGCACATATACAGATCCAGATCCAGAAACACACACACACGCATTTGACTCTGCCTCTTCATCTTCTCCTTTTTCCCCTCTCTCCTCTCCTTCGCCTCTCTCGCCATGCACAACGCCAGCAAGTTGCCACCTCCCGAGTTTCGACGGGCCACAAAGCTTGGACTTTCTTCTAGCAAATACCAGCGGTTCGAGTCCCACAAGCCGTAACTTTCTGATTCTGACAGCGGCACGAGTGACGTATCATACTGGGCTAATATAGCATACATTACATGCTATATTACACCCACACACTCTCTCTCTCGCATTGTTCCACCGCGTCAAAAGACTTCTAGCTTCATTCATGCACATGCGCCCTCCGCTCCCTCGTCCGCTACTCGGTCAGCCCCTTGCTGGATTCCTTTTTGGCCGCCCTTTCATCGACACTGCTGCTGGCGTTTGGCGATTGATCCTGCGCGGGTTTCGTCTGCTGCACCGCCAACGCGGTGCTTGCTATAATATAAACACACACAAGTTCAGGGCCCGCCTAGACGTCCTGCAAAAATGTTGTCCGCGATTAACCCAAGAGGTATAGTTGGTTTGTGAAATAATAGGACATGAGTGGCTAAAGCCGATTATGGCCGCTCCTTTCGCTTGTGCGATTCCCCTCTCTGCCGCTGTCTTGGCTTCTACAAAGCCAAGTAAATCATTCGAAGCCGCATGCCGAAATAGCCCAGTGTCAACAGGCTGTCGAGTTGGGCGGTAGAAGGAATAGGGTTGTGGATTGAGGGGTTCTTTAACCGCCCCCTGGCCCCCTCCAAACTAGTTAGCTGTATCCAGCCAACCACGGAAACGAGACCACCCCTACACACCATTGGAGACAATCATCACAAAGTACATGTATCATTTCTGGTCTTGGAGTCCGGACAAAATTTGTGCCTGAAGGTTGCTCTCTGATTTTGAAAAGAGTCTATAGCATAAAGTGCGTAAAAGAAGGAAACCGGAGAAAAAAACAAGATAAAAAGAAACAGCCATCGCATCACGCCAGAATAAAACAGAGGTAAAAAGAGATGTTGAGGCAAAACGAACACAGACGGCTTGATGCCTTGGAAGTAAGAAAAGAAAAGGGGGCAAAAGCAAGTGAGCAGGAACAAGAGTAAGAAAAAGCAGAAAAAGAACAGCCAACGTAAATGCAAACAATACTTTGAAAGTGAGAAAAAAAAAGTTACGACAGCCGGCATCGCGTCATATTACATGTCCATCTCCCGTATACTGGTGAGACTTTGCAGATTTGTAATTCTGCACGGAGAGTAAATTTTCGTTAGTCTACCTCCCCTATCCATCTTGAAGAACAAAACAAGACCGAATGGTAGAAAAACTTACTACTGCTGACCGCCAGAGCCGGAACCTTGGCCAGGATGGCCAGGCGTTCTAGGGGACCACTGAGGTGACGTGGGCGAGTAGCTGGGGCTTGTGGGAGAAGCTTGAGCTCCGGGGCTACGCTGGAAGGTCGGGCTCGTGGGAGAGTAGGCCTGCGGGGAGGTCGGCGACCACGTGGGCGACGCAGGGGAGTAGGAAGGAGAAGTCGCCCCAGGGCCATGGAGGTTCGGCGACGCAGGGCTGTAATTAGGCGAGGCAGGAGAGTAGTTGGGAGATGTAGGAGAGTTGAACTGCGGCGACGTTGGTGAGTAGTGGCGCGCAGCTGGCGAAGTCGGCGAGTAGCTGGGCGACGTCGGGCTGTAGTTGGGGCTGGCAGGACTCGTCGGGCGCATCATTGGCGAAGTAGGAGAGAATGAAGGCGATGACGGGCTGAATGACGGAGAAGTGCTGTAACGGCCAGCCATAGACGACATGGGGGAGGTAGGAGAGTACGAGCCACTGGGAGAAGTAGGAGAGTACATGGCGTTGAGCGGCGACGTCGGCGATGTTGAGTACGGGTTGGGCGACATGCCAGAGAATCCAGGACTCTGCATACCAGAGCGGTATCCACTGGGGCCACCGTACTCAGTACCCAGGCCAGCGGGAGACTCGTTGCCTGCAGCAACAATGGGCGAGAAGTTGCCCATGTCAGCACCAACACTAGTGTAGCCACTGTCTCTCATGGGTGAACCAGAGTCGTAAGGGGTGGCAGCGCCATCGAGCGAGTCGTTAGAAGTAGGCATGCCGGCCATGACACCCATGCGGTTGTTATCAGAAATAACAGTCTGGAGCATCTTCAGATCCAACTGCACCTCGAAAGCACCAGTACCCATGGGAGCAAGTTGGCCGAGCATGACGTTCTCAGAGATACCACGGCAGTCGTCAAGTTCACCGCTGGAAGCAGCATCCAGCAAAATCTCCACAGTCTCTTCGAATGAACAACGCATAAGTGCACCAGTATCAGCACGGTTGATACCATGACGTGTAACGGCAGCAATAGTACCACGGTAAGTCATGACATCAACTAGTAGGGCAATATGGCGATGGTTGACATAGGAACCATCGAAAGCCAACACGTTAGTCAACTCGCGACAGAGAGCTGAGCGAGCAGCTTCAATGCCAAACACCTCAAACACCTGCCAGATCGAGTTCGTGTAGGTGCGTTTGGTATCAATACCGTCCACAACCAGGACCTCACGGAGAGCTGATCCTGAGGTATCCAAGTACCATTCAGCGCAAATGGGATCTGACTTGGAGGCAATGAGAGCGCCCTTATTATCCTCCACAAGAATAGTGCCCTTAGTCAGGAAGGCCTTCTCAATGCCAGGAACACCTCGCAAAGTAAGCGAGTCCAGCAAGTGGGCTTCCAAACGCTTGAGCATAACATCATCTTCAATAGCACTGCCATCATCCTCGTCTTTGTCGGCATCATCCTTAATGGAACGAATACGAATGACCTGTTCCTCGGCGTTGTTGTCGCTGAAGATAACAGCCAAGTCATTTGGATACTCGGACTTGATTCTGTTGCCAACATCCTCAATCTTCAGACCCTTGTCAAGCATCTTCTGGCGATCGAGAGTGATACGGAGAAGCCATCTTGACTGCCGACCATTGGAGTGGTCACTGTCGTCGGGAATAAGGAAGAATGACTCAATCATGTCCATGTCAGCAGGGATGTTGGTACTCGTCACAATAGGATCGTAAAAGATCTCAGTCATAGCCGTTACGGAGCGGAGGTTGGTGTATTCGACAACGCTACGCAGATTCTTGGCATCTTCCTGGCTAGCATTGGAGCTGTCCAAGAAAACCTGCATAGAAGGTGTCTTGATGTTTGTGGCCAGGTTAAGAATTTCCTTCAAACGGGGTACACCCAGGGTAACGTTCTTAGAAGACACACCAGCGAAATGGAATGTGTTCAAGGTCATCTGAGTAGCGGGCTCACCAATAGACTGAGCAGCGAGAACACCAACCATCTCACCCGGGTTGATGAAGGCTTTGTCCCAGCGCGTTTGAAGATCACCGAGAATATGAGCAAAAGCCAATTTGTTAAGACGCCTGTCCATGGCAACACGTTTAAAGGAAAGGCGAGACCGAAGTTGGGCTTTGAACAGGATGGTAGCATTACGATCAGCCTCTTGGGAAATGGGATCGCCTCCACGAACAATCGACATCCGGTTAAGCATGTCGCGCACGGCAGGGACAACATCTTCGGGGCGAAGGTCACTGCGGTTGGATGTAGTAATGTGGAACTGACTGGCAGCCATGTCAATGATACGAACGACATTGAGAGGTAACTGCAGAGAGTCTTCGCCCTTGACGTTGACGGAACGGACAAGTGTGCGATCGTACTTGAGGGCTTCCAGCTCCTCGTCCAAGAGATTTTGGACTTCAGGATCCCCCAGAAGCTCACGGCCGGACTCAAGAGACTCGACAATTTTGGCATTCTCGGTCGCGTCATTAGACATAACATCGACTCGGAAAAGCTTCTCAAAAGCAGAGTTGCCGATGTTGACATGGTCCATGCGCTGCTTCTCAATGTGAATGCCATCCAGACCATCCTCACCGTACAGGAACTGTACAATGTCGCCCAGTGAGTTGCGGACAGTACCATCGTACTTTGCGCTCACATCTTCAAGGGCTTTGACCAGACGACGCTGGATGTAACCAGTCTCGGCAGTTTTGACAGCAGTGTCGATAAGACCTTCACGACCAGCCATAGCGTGGAAAAAGAATTCACTGGGAGTAAGACCACGAAGGTACGAGTTCTCAACAAAGCCACGGGCCTCAGGAGAGTAATCGTCCTTGGTGAAGTGCGGCAAGGTACGGTACTTGAAACCGAAGGGAATACGTTTACCTTCAACAATTTGCTGACCGACCAGAGCTGTCATCTGTGAAATGTTGATGGTTGAACCCTTGGAACCAGAGGCCGACATGGTGACGGCGTTGTTGAGATCCTTCAGAGACGCTTGAGTAGTTTTACCAGCATCATCACGGGCCTTGTTGAGGGCCATAGAAACCTTGTTTTCAAAGGTCTCACGGACGTTCATACCAGGCAAGGCTTCAAGCTTGTTGCTGGTAGCTTGGTTAGTGAGATCCTCGACCTGGTCCTTGGCTTCGTTAATGTGCTTTTGGACCTTCTCGATGGTAACCTTGTCGGGGATTGTATCACCAATGCCAATACTGTGACCGTTTTGCAAAAGCCAGTAGCTAACAACTTGTTGCACACCGACTAAAAATGCCATTGCACCACCAGGGCCAAGCTCGTTGTAAGCTAGATGCACAATACCACCACTGGAAGCTCCGACAGTCTTCTTTGTCAGCAGGCCATAAAGCAGTTCACCGGATTGGACAAGAACACCATCATCGGCGAGAGGGTTGTGGAGGCCGTTATCAGGTTTGGTCCATAAGCTGATTGCAGAAGGAATGATCATGCTGATCAACTGCTTGCCAGTCCAACGGGGACGGGGCTTTAGAATTGCAGGTTGCGGGATAATACCATCCCAGCCGGGAACCCAAAGAAGACAGTTCATGATCTGCTCCTTGTTCATGAAGGTATCACGACGACACATTTTGTAAACACCGGCTAAAGAGTCTTGCACAATACCCATAAGAGGACCGTTTCTTTGGGGAGAAACAATGTTGAGAGGCACCATGCAGAGTTCCTTGATTTCTGCGCGGGTTTCTTCACTCTGGGGAACGTGAAGGTTCATTTCATCACCGTCAAAATCGGCGTTGTAGGGGGAAGTCACGGACAGGTTTAAGCGGAAGGTCGAGTAAGGCATGACACGAACGCGATGCCCCATCATCGACTCCTTGTGCAGGGAGGGCTGACGGTTGAAGACAATATAATCGCCAGTCATCAAATGGCGCTCCACCTTCCAGCCATACTCGAGAGAAATTTGGCCGGCGCGCTTATGATGGCGCAAGTCAATGCGCGTACCGTCTGACCGAATAACATACTTAGCACCAGGGTGCTCGTTGGGGCCGTTTTCTACAAGCTCATGGAGCTTGCTGATGTTGTAGGGAGTAACAGTCTCGGGGTATGTGAGCGTGCGGGCAATACTCCGAGGAACACCGACTTCGTCCAATGACAGGTTGGCATCACCAGTGATGACAGTACGCGCAGAAAAGTCAACACGCTTACCCATCAGGTTACCACGGAGACGACCTTCTTTGCCCTTCAAACGCCCACGAATAGCCTTGACAGGACGTCCACTCTTTTGCAAAGCACGAGGCTGACCAGCTATGTCATTGTCCATGTATGTAGCAACGTGATACTGAAGCAGCTCGGTGAAATCGCGTTGGATATGCATGGGAGAACCCTCGCGCATGGCCTGCTTGACGTTTGAGTTGGCACGGATAATGTCACCGAGCTTGTAGGTCAAATCATCTTCGTTTCTCATGCCAGTACCAGTACCATCCATGGAAACACTGGGCCGCACAGGGGGTGGAGGTACTGGCAAGACAGTGACGACCATCCACTCAGGGCGAGCGTAGTCAATGTTGAGACCCATATCACGCAAGTCTTCGTCTGAAATTCGGCGCATAATGTTCATGGCTTGCTCAGCAGTGATGGGGACAAGATCCTTTTTACGCGGTCCGCCACCACCCTCTTCGTTGGTGTTCTCAGCCTTGGCACTGACGGTTAGGCCCTGGTGACGGACCTCGGGAGCATAGTTACCACAGCCACCGTGGTTGATGGGAGCCTTGGTCTTGCCGGCAGGCAAAAAGGTATCATCGGCAGCATTTGATTCATGGTCTGAGTTATCACAAATTCTCTTCTTCTTGCAGATTTCCCAGACGCGATGGAAACGTGCCTTTGGTTCGCGGGTGCCCACGGCTCTAACGAAGTCGAGGTCGCTCTATTCCAGTTTGTTAGTAAACAGGCCAGCTTGAGTAATTCAAAAAAAATTGCAAGGAGGTGTGAGAGACTAACTCTGTCGGCCTTGACCTTGCTGCAGTTATGGCAGACAATCTCCAACACCTTCTTAACCTTCTTGATGAAGCCGGGATGATACACGGGTTTCGCGAGCTCAATGTGGCCAAAGTGGCCGGGACACTCGCCCATGGACTGGCCACAGGTTTTGCACTTGAACTGGCGGTCGATGGAGCCGAGAAGAGGGTCGTTGAGGCCTCCTTCGCGGGGCTTGAGGCGCATTTCGTCCATGGTCTCGGGATAGAGGATGTGGCAGACGCTCATGTTTTTGATCTCATCAGGCGGCAAGATACCGAATTGGATTTCTTGCACCGTCTTGAGCGGAGCGCTGGAATGCGTAAAGTAGAGGTTCGCCATTTTTGCGGGTGCGGCGAGGTCGAATTAGGGGGGTGGATTTTTATCGGTATATGTTATCGGTTTCGCAAAGAGTCGGCGATGCGAAATCGCGGTTGATAATGGATAGCAAAAGGTCGAAATGATGATGAAAGAATGGCAGGCGCGTGGATGGGCGCTATCGTGGGAGTCAAAGTATCGCGAAAACAAAAGAAGAAGAGAAGAGAAAAAGACGACTGAAGAAAACGGTATCAATACACAATTTTTGGGAACAAGCACAAAACAAAAAGAAGAAATGAAGCGGCAGAGACACAGCCGGCAGCGAGACTCGGGCGCAGGCCAACGACGATGGCGCGCGGCAGGAAAATGATGGCAAGGAAAAAAGCGATGGCCTGGAAGGCTGCGTGTTCCCAGCGATGGATCACAAAGCAAAGCAGTACCTCTCTGCCAGGCCTTGTCGGCCAATTTGAGCGCGGGAGAGGCCACTAAAGCAGGCGCAGAGGGCGAAAGGGGGTCGGAATCACGAGATATCGATTCGGAGATTCCACGGTCAATGGAATCCAGGTGTTTCGGCTCGATCGTGTCGTGTTGGCGATGAATAATTCTGTGTACAAAGGACGTTGTTGGGGGGAAGTTTGCAAAATTTACGGCAGCGGACAGGGCGACAGTAATAAGTCCAGCCTGGCTGGGACTTTGGCCTCTTCCTGGGTGCGGCTGGGCAGCCTGGCTGGCAAAAAGGAGGCTAAAACAGGAAAGCCAGTGGGTACTGGTACATGCACGGCGCGTTATTTCGCGCGTGAATTTGGCGTTGTTGCGTACTGGTACCGCGTCCCCTGGCTGCTGCACAATTTGCACGCCGAAAACGCGGCCAGCAAAAGCGACTCGGCGTTTTTTAGTCAGCGGCCAGCCCCACTTGCAGTCGAAAGAGCCAAAATAAAGCAGACGCCTGGCTACGGCGAACTGCCAGGCCACACTACACATCATATACAATCACTAAGTACCGTGACGACTAGCCAAACCAGAACCAGAGCCAAAGCTAACTAGCTTTTTAGAAGGGAGGGAGCTTTAAGGTGGGCGGTCCCGTCAGTCACCATCCCTGCAACTGGGCTGGCTTTTTTTTTCTTATTTTTCTAGAACGTCTTCTGTTGTCTACCGGCGGGCCGCATGTTGCTTGGTTTCTGCTTGCCGGCAGATTGTCCCAAGTACAAGTCTCTGTACATATGTATGTACGTATGTAGTTACATACATACATACTGCATGTCTCGCCCTGCTCTCACCAACGTGCTCTGCCCACTGTTCAGAGAACCCCCAAAGACAATGAATATCCTAGCTGCAGATACCACGGCTCCCGCCGGTCCATTTCCGTCGACGCTGCCGCTAGTTGACATACATGACCTCCATCATCAGTCACAAATTTATCCACGACGCGCTACTACCGTCTCTTTGGACGCCCGGCCTTCTTCTTCGGTGCTGCTGGCTTCTCGTCATCTGCTACCTCGCCCTCGCCGGGACTTCGTCGCCGCATAGTGCCCGTTGAAACCGCCACAAACTCCTCCTCGCTGTCACTTTCTCCCAGGTTGAACAACACCGGCATCAGGAACTGGTCCTCGTAGTCGTCGTACAGCTTTGACGGCGGCTTCGTCAGCACATCCACATCAGAGTCCTCTGCATCCAGTCGCCGCTGGTGGATTTCTTCTTGCGCCCAAATGTCAAACTCGTCCTCTCGCTCGATATACTCCACATTTTCCTCAACCTCTGCAAAGTCTGGTGCTAGCGCTGACCATTTCTGTGGGCTTGTCACAGACCAGATGTAAATGCGGCCAGTCTCCAGTCCACACGCAGCCAAAACCGCCTTGTGCGGGTGCCACTCGATCGTGCCCTGTTCTTCTTTGGGTCCTTCCAACATGCGCACCAGACTACCGTGGCCGCGTTCCCAGATGTAAAGTTCGTGATTGTTGTACGTCGATGCTGCCACATACTCGCCAGTAGCGCTGAATGTGACGTGGTTCCACGAAAGCTTGTTTACCACGTCCTGGAACTTGTGTTCGAGTGGCAATTGTATCGTGTCAATGTCGAGGTGCTCTGACGACAGGTTTGGCAGTTTGAATGTGCGGATGATACGGTCTTGTGAGTTCACCAAAAGATCCTTTCCGGAGCCTGTGATTTTCATCGTTGTGATGGCACCGCCGCACACCTTTTCCGAGTATATTATCTCGCGGGTCAGCGTATCAATGAGGTTTAGCCTGCCCTTGTTGGTGCCGGCTATTATATGGTCTCCGTTGGATGTGAAAATCATGGCTGTTGTCATTTGTTTCGCGTCTTCTTTCGCATGTTTCTCTATGGTTTCGGCGTCGAGATCTGTTGTGTCGCGTTTCTTGATCGAAGGGAGTACATCTCTTTTGTCAACAGGATGGGTGACGTCAACTAGCAATGGCTGTTCTTCGTACAATGAAACATTGAAGAGTAGACTGGTTTAATACTGTCAGTCAGGACTTGCGTATCTGCGCCAAATCACCACCACCGTCTCCTCATCCTCCAATACGAGTCTTACTGGTTATTCGGGTGGATCTCTGCTGTGTACACGGGAGCTCTGAAGCGCACTTCGCGCAAACGTTTGCCGTCATGTAGATCCCATAAAATGGCCTTCCACCCTCGACATGCCGACAGAAGATACCGCCCGCATCGCGACCAGCTCAGCGAGCTGATAGTCTTGTTGTGGCCTCTCAACTTGCGCGCACTTCCCATAGTATCCAGATCCCACACCACAACAGTACCTTCGGCTCGGCCCGACGCGAGATAGTCGCCTTTGTAGTTGAAGCGCAGACATGTCGCATGGCCGGAGCGGATGGTATTGGTAATGTGTTCGGGATAGTCCTGAAGCAAGTAGTCGTCGGAAAGGAGAAGATTCATGGCGAATTGGTAGTACTGTGCTATGTATACTTCCAAGCTGGTAGAAACGGAAAAGAAACCACAACAAGCACTTCACCTCTAGCTCTTGAGGCAGCTCTTAAGCGCATGGGAATTTAATTGTCGGGATGGAGCAAGGCTGAATCAGAGTCTGGCAAGGCTGAAGCCGCTGATTGACCAGACCCACTCATCACATGCGACAAAGGGTACTTTGCCAAGTTCCTTCATGGTGGGGCATCGAAACCTTCTTGGCAGATTGTTCTTGATGTAAAATCTCCCCCAGCAACCACAGCGATAAAATGGCGAATTCCAAGTGTGTATTAAGCGACATCCTCTCTCTCTCTCTCACGCTTTTCCACTAACAGCCGCTCTAGATTTGAGTATGTTCGCATGTTCGAGCAGCCCGACCATCTTCTGAGGAACACATGGATTGTGGTTCGAATTGACGGTCGAGGGTTTACCAAGTGAGCCATAACCCTAGCGCATACCGCGGTTTCCATGACAATGTTTGCTAAGAACACCAAAGACTATGCCACAAGTACGGATTCAAGAAGCCTAACGACATCCGCGCGCTCAATTTGATGAATGTGGCGGCTAAGGCAGTTGTTTTCGAACTTCCCGATATCACCATTGCCTACGGACAAAGCGATGAATACAGTTTCGTCTTCCATAAGAACACCACCCTTTTTGAGCGGCGGTCTAGGTAAAGCCTCCCGGCAACGTCATGGCTGAAATCGCATGCTAATACGCGATGCAGTAAACTGGTTACCACTGTAGTGGCAACTTTCACTGCAAACTATGTTTTTCGCTGGCAGGAACACTTCCCAGACATTCCACTGGCAACACCGCTGCCAGGGTTCGATGGCCGGGCTGTATGCTACCCGGCAGTGTTCAACCTGAGAGATTACCTTGCATGGAGACAGGCTGATTGTATGAAACTCGAGAAAACGTCATGGGTAATGGACCCAAGAACGCTGACTTGAGACTAGGTCACATCAATAACCTCTACAACACATGCTTCTGGACCCTGGTGCAACAGGGTGGGATGGAGCCAAAAGAAGCCGAAAAGACTCTTGCGGTACGTTGACTGCGTCTTTGAAAACTAAAGTGGTCAATGGCTGACATTTTTCAAGGGAACACTCGCGGCCGACAAGAACGAGATTTTGTTTTCGCAGTTTGGCATAAACTACAACAACGAGCCCCAGATTTTCAAGAAGGGCAGTGTTGTCTTTCGCGATGTACGTCGTCCACGGCCTACTTGTCTCAACCACTTTTGCATGAGTTTTGCTAACAACAGTGTAGTACGAACTGGTCAAGCCTGGCGACCATGACGTCGTGGCGGAGACAGAGAAAATCACCGAGCCTATTGTTAAATCCAAAAGCCAGTTGGAGAAGGAAAAGAAAAAGGTAGCCAAGGCTCACATCGTCATTGAGCATCTCGACATCATCAAGGACGAGTTCTGGGATAGCAGACCGTGGCTGCTTTCTAACAAGCCTGGTAAGCTTCCCAAACTGACATGATTGTGAATATACACCAAGAAGCGAAGAGTGGTTATTTCAAGAAACGGAAGACTTTTTGTTTTTATATACCAATGCTAGCTGTATGGAAAACGCCAAAAGAAACGCTAGGATGGTGCATATGCGAACCAAAATACACGTATGCACGTTCATGAGAAGAAAAGAGGAAAGAAAAAAAACCACACAAAACCCCAAGACCGCCTTCTATCAGTAGATTCATGCTCACAGCGAAATAGAAACAAACTTTGATTAGGACCAGTGCTTGTATCACTGCATCATGTCGCCGCACGTTTAGCCAGCTTCGGCGCTCTTCTTTCTGCCTTGTCATTCGCAAGTTGGCGCTTTTTCGTCCGTTTTTCCTCTTTGGCCTGGCGTTTGGCAGCTTTCTCCTGCTTTCGTTTCAACTTGGCTTCTTTTCTTGCCGCCTTTTCTGCCTTGCGGAGGCATTTTGCTTGTTTGCGCGCGCGGCGCTCCTCTTTGGATTCTTTCCCCGAGGGAGCGGGAGATATAGACTCGGAGGCGCTATCCGATGAGGGCGACAGTGAAGAGGAAGAAGCAGAGGAGGACTTTGACTTGGATGTTGAGGAAGAGGAGCTTCGGCTCTTTCTTTTATCGGATTTCGTCTTCGTCTTCGTTGTGGGATTTTGGGTTGTCGTGGGAGCGGACCCTGCCTTTTCTTTGTTCTTGTTGAGTGTGCTTTCCAGCGTTTCGCCTCTAACAAATGAGTCGTAGAGCGCGTAGCGCTGTACTCTGCGGTCCAGGCGACCCAGCATGCCGGTTTTGACAGTTTGCACAGGCTTGCCGCTGGTGGTGTCAAGGCCCTTGAGCTGCTCGTCGATGGCGCTCAACCACCATTGGTCGGTGATGAAGTTGGACGTGCCGAGGCCACTATTGTCCTTCTTGTGCTTCACCAAAAGAGGCTTGGCAATGCCGATCTGGTCGTTGTTGGCGTGGAGGGTATGGCCGGTGCCCCGCCAGCCGTGGGAGGTGAGGATGGCATGCGCGTTCATTGCGGGTGGTGGTGCCCGATATTCTTGGAGAGGAATAGAAGCAGGATGAGGAAGGCTATAAACGAGTGGCAGAACTTAAAAACAAACAATAACGAACGGGGCGGGGAGTTTGAAGAACGGATATTGCGTTTGCGACATGAGACAGCTGAAGGCCTACGGACAATTCAAATTGATGGAGTTTGTAAGTGGTGCTTTGTCGCGCGTGAAGTACAAAATTTCTGATGCAAGCTCTTATCGATAAGATATTGTTATTATCTGATGAGGGCTGCTAGACGCCATCTCGAACCTGACCCTGACCCTAATGCACATAACATCTACCATATTTTATGTTGTGGAGAAAAGAAGTTAATGATTGATAATGCTGCCCAAGCGCGCGGTCGGGCCAACCATTTGCGAAACTAACATCAATCACCGGAAAATCTTTGCGGAATTGTGT
This sequence comes from Berkeleyomyces basicola, assembly GCA_003671435.1. Classification (NCBI taxonomy): domain Eukaryota; kingdom Fungi; phylum Ascomycota; class Sordariomycetes; order Microascales; family Ceratocystidaceae; genus Berkeleyomyces; species Berkeleyomyces basicola. The sequence continues at coordinate 3,034,819 of PJAC01000008.1, forward strand.
GGTGCAGATGATATATTGAGAACCTCCATGACAGTAAAGAGACAAAGTCTGATTAGATAGTGATAAAAAGAGTGAAGTTGCGCCGATCGGCTACCAAAAATCACGGGTGTGCTCAACAAAATAATAAACAAGAAAAGAGAGAAGCCAATATGTACAAATCAAATGTCATGGGAAGTAGGTGTCGTCAACGCGTTGCTCTGGGCAAGGTTGCGGGTGATTTAAAGGAGATATGTGACAGAAAAAGCTGCCAAGGCAACTGGCCAGTAACCAATGAGGCCAGTAGGAGTGTTCATAAGAGCCATGCTGTTGCTATCCTCATCTTCATCCTCAGACGGAACAGTGGTATCGTTTGATAGGGTGCCATTGACAAGCAGGGTCTTGGTGCCGTTGACATTGGCAACACCAACGACGCTGCTGTTGAGACCCGAGTAAGAGCCGTTGCCGACAAGGGAGTCGAGGTACGTCGTAGAGTTGTTTTCGTCGCAGCCGCAGAGAGAGTATTCGGCGCAGGCGCAAACCACAGGCAGACTCTCATTGGCATTGCTGGACTGGTTGTGGAAGTTGTAGCGGAAGGAGCCGGGATAGTTGTATAGGTAGGCGTTGGTCAGCCAGAGCGCGGGCCAGAAGGACAGCAGGCCGATGGCAAAGAATGCAGCAGGGAGGCCGGCGGCCGATCTGGTACCGGAGCGGTAGGGAACAGCGGCGCCGCCGGCGTAATAGTTGCCGCCGCCGAATGTTCGAGGAGAGCCGGTGCTGTAGAGTTTGTCAGTAAAAAGAAGTGCTATGTGGTATGTGCGCGACAAGGGCGGCGGGGAGGGGGATGGACGAACCCTCTAGAAGACGAAGAACTACTACCACTGCCACTGCGAGAGCCTATTGTAGATACATGTGTCAGCAAAGCCAGTCTTGGGTAAACAGTGAACTGTCGCGCAGAGGTGCAAGGAACAGACGCGTCGCAAGAGCGGGCGCATATGGGTTTGATGCGGAACTGTGAGTCGGCGATATGACTGGAGCCCGGGACGTACTGCTCGAGCCTCTATTGCCCGAGCTGCTTGAGCTGCTACCACGACTGCTGGAACCACGACTGCTGCCGGACCTACCTCCACTCGAACTGCTTCCGCGACTACCACTGCTGCCGCCTCCGCGACGCTTCCAGAGATCAGCAATGACTGAGTCTTCACCAGGGGCAGAAGCATCGCGCAGGGCGAAAAAAGCGGAGTCGCTAGCGACATCAGGAACTGCCACAGCGTGCACGAATGGCGCGCTGCAGAGCGTGAGAACCACTGAAAGCGCGGAAATCTTCATTTTTGATGGGTGAAGGTGAAATAGAAACAAAGTGCAGAGTATTTGGAAAGTCTCAAAGAAACAGGGGATAGTGTAGGAATGGGGATGGCAAGGTCTACACGAAACCAGGGTTTCAAGCACGGGGCAGCGAGCGGGTTTTGAATTTGTGCTGGCAGCAGAGCATGTATCCAAGTACACTTGAACTTGGATGCCTGTAGAGTAGCAGTAGTCGGTCTAGTCAGACAGCACAGCAGGCTTGATTCAAGGCGTTGGTAATATGGCGGCAGGCTGAGCTTGGCAGAGACAATGCGGGTGTTTATATCGGGTGGTATTATAGATTATACACTTCTAGAACATGGCAGAACGTTAAAATCAGGCTTGACAGCGTGTGGAAAGGCCCCGAGGCCGCCAGTGTAGGTAGGTCCTGCACTGCCGAGCATGTAGTACGTGGTACACGGCGAGTTACAGGCTTGGAAGCTTGGGCTGGTGAGGACAAACCTTGTATCGATGAACTGGTGCGGAGCATATGATGGCGGTGATGATGGCGAGAATGAAAGAGTCTTCTAGCAGGCGTGGAAAGAGCCCTATTTATTCATTTACCCTTTACGCCCGGCTGGCTGCTAACCCTATTCGAGACGGCCATCACACTAGAGCGGCGGTCTACTAGAGCACAGCAGCCTTTGATCTCAAGAGCAGGGAAAACGCTCAAGTATAGTGCTCCCTTGGTATTCATCCTCCAACTGGGCTGCCGCAAAGTCCACAATTCATCAGGCTCAGCCTCCTCCGCCTTACTATTCCATCTCACCACTTGCAATGCAGGAGTAGTCACATGCGGACTTGTGCATAGTTCTTACTCGGGCCCTTACTTGTTCTTCGGCCGACGATAGCTACAGATATGTCAATGCATTCGTATTAATCGCAGTCCAAATATCCCCTGACGGTTCTATTTACAGGCGTGGACATTGCGGTTTCCTGAAGATGTCAGACTTGCTGGGAGAGAATCAACCTTAAAAACCTTATTTTGCATGTTCCTGTCAAAACGCAGAATCTCGCCAGATTAAGAGTATATCCCAGGCGTTGTTTTTTTTACCCAATAAAAATTCGATATTCACCACCAGATTTGACATGAGAAGTACATAACCAAGCCCGACTGGACGAATGGCGACGGCCTGGTCTGAAGCGGTGCCAACTCGGTTGTGCGATGAAAGCAGTCTAAAGCGGTGAGTTGCTATGGATGCAGGGAACTTTATTTGCGAGGCAGACAGACTGAGAATGCCTTGGAATTCTAGTGACGTCATAACCCATCAAAGCTCGCAAGAATCCAAAAATATTCAAACAAGATAGTTAGTGTGTGTGTCTGGTATTACGTACACATTTGCCTTGATGTCTAAAGATTTTTTAGTGGCTACATACACACATAATATCGTACACATCCCATGAAGATTAACACAGCCCATGCATATCATCCATCTGCCATGTATGCAAGAATACCCAAGTAGTCAACTACACCCCCATTTAGCTATCCTTTCGAAACCACGATGATAGGCGGCTTAGCAGAGGCTTAGGTACGTCTTGAGCCGGGGAAGATTCCGCCTGTACGCCTGTCTCAGATTCTGAAGGGCTTTCCGAGAAAGCTTTCGCGGAGATCTCGGTAGTGGAAGTTGTGCCCTTCGTGTCAGTTGATGTCAATTCAACGACCTCCACTGTAGGAGACACTTCAGTTTCGACCGCCTGGTGAGTACAGGTTTCAGCCAAAGCCTCAACTCCAGCCATTTCACAGGTTTTAGAAGCTTGAGAGGTAGCATCAACTGATGTTGCGTTGCTGACTTCTGCAAGAACTTTTGAGGCTTCAGGCTGGGCAGACTCGGGCCCTAGATCGTCGGGCCCAACAACTTCAGGCGTTGTAGCTTCAGGCTCAATGGGCTTTGGCCCGGCTACCTTGGAGATTTCATCTTCAAAGACTACAGAACCAATAGCATCCGTGAGATTCTCGGCCGTAGCACTTTCTTGGAGAGTATTGGGAGTGGAAGCTTCGCCAACCAAAGTCTCCACCGAAAACGTGTCAGCCTTGATCGGCGGAGGATGCACTGATTTCCGAATTTCAGCCGGATCCTTAAAGTCAGCGACATTATCGGGGACCTCGAATTCCACCGGTGCCACAACGATCCGCTCTGGCGCAATGCTTGCATACGGCAGATCATCCGGAACCTCCGCCCCTGAGACTATCATGCGGTCAGCTGAAATCGCAGACTCTGGGAAGTCTGACGGCACCGCAATACCCATGCCTATAGCTAAACCCACGTCCATACCCAGCCCTATGTCCTGCTGCAAGCCGGGCATACGCAAACCAACTTCAGCAGACAGCGCACTGTTCGCGTCGTCGATATCTTGCTGGTCAAAGGATGGTGTAGGCTCCGTGAGTAGTTTTCGGCGAATATTCTCTTGCTCGTCCAACTCAAGGCGCTCAACGACAAAGTCGTACTCGCTAGTGTGGGAGGTCCCGTTAGAGTAGGCATTGATTTCGACTTCTATAGCCTTCATTTCCGCGTCCATGGCATGGTGAGCTTCAGAGAAATCGGCTGGGGTGATTTGTTGGTGTGCTAGAGCAGATGCTTCTGTTTCACTTTCGGCCCTGGTGTCAGGCTCCGGGTTGTCCTGTGGTCGGGAGAGAATATCGTTGGCGTATGCATTGATGAGGCCATAGTTGGTAGAGTAGATGATGTGCGTAAGATGATCAAATAGCAACAGAGCCGCTTTTTCAACCTCTGCATCAAGCCTATAGTCTTCCATCATGACCCGTGTGATTCTGACACCTCGGAGGCGCTCAGAAACCACACTCTTCTTCAGGCTATCAAGCTCTTTGGCATACTTTTTAGCCTCCTTTGATTGAGCTGCAAGCTCCTTCTTGAATTCGTTTTGACATTTCTTCACCTTCTTGTCAGCATACTTCTGAGCGATAGTCTCGGCTCCCTTCATGGCAGCCTCCCATTTCTTCTTCTTTCTGGGGCTGAGATTGGCGGTGTTTTGGGCGTCAAGATCTTTCGTGGTTTCGGCTAGGTGTTTTTCACGGAATGATTCATGCAACGCTTTGTAGTCAGGTTCAACAGGCTGACGCGTTGGGATATAGCCCCGGGAGGCGAACTCTTTGTTCACCTCCGCCTTGATCTTGTTCTTCTCAAACGTGTAGAATTGGCGATCCGCTTCAAGGTCTTTGGCTTCCACAGCTCCAATGGCAGTGTAATGCTGCGCAAGCATGATTTCGCACAAACGCTCCAGGGGACTCATGTCTACAAGAGATGCTTTGTCGATCCTGTAAACGCTTTGGTCGGGAAACACATGGCCATCGTCGTCTTCCTCTTCCTCTTCTTGTTCTTCCTCCGCCTCCTCCTCCTCCTCGTCTTCCTCCTCTTCTTCCTTGTCGCGTACTTCGTCCTCAAGAGGCGTCTTATTTTCACCAACAAGATCTTTGGAATCTTCAGAAACCACCTCAGAAACATGAGACGGAGCCTCTTCGGCGGAAATATATGCATCTCCTTGAACATCCTCATTGAGTGGTTGCTCTGTAAACTCTTGAGACATCCTCTCAGGCGAAACTAGGTTGTCATCAGAGCTCTGGGCCTCTTTAGTCTTTTGAAGAGACATTTCGGATTGTTCTTCAGGTTCCTCTTCAGTTGACTTGCTGGTTCCATTGTAGTCCTGTTTTTCATTCGAACTTTCGGCGGCAAGGCTAGCCTCCACAAGCTCACCTTCGACTGCTTCCAAGGCAGATTCAACCATTCCTGCAGCAGCAGCTTGTTCAAGAGGTTCGGTTTTAGTTCCGGTGTCAGTGGTAGGCGAGATATAAGTGGATGACTCTTTTGATTCGGCCACCATGCCGAGATCGGCATTAGGCTTTATGTTTTCCAAGTTCGCGGCGGCCTGTTCTCTCAGTGAATCAACAATCTTGTCGATAACAGTGAGGTCGATTTTCATCCCTTTTAGAATGCTCTGAGTGAGTCGAGGGGCTGTGTTTAGCTTTAAAGTGCGGTACTCATCAGCCATACGGTTCAAAACCTCTCGCTGTTTCCCTATGATCTCGTTGCGTTGGCGCTCAAGCTCCTCTATATCGGCAAGAGCATCTTGTCTAATCTTGGCCATTTCCGCTTCCACTGGGCGAATCAAGGACATCATTACACCCATGCAGGTAGAAATGGAAGCTTTTCTATCTTTATCGCCAAGGGACCCAGCAATTCGATGGCCGTATTCAAGAAGACCAACGACAGTCTTTGCGACCACGTGAATGCGATGAACAGCAATGTGACGGATGGGGTTTAGTGGGCGTAGTGCAACTTCAATTGGAATTTCGGGGGGGTTTTCTTTGCGGTGCCTTGAGATGGAAGGATCAGGGAAATTGGGCTGGACAACGTTGAGGATTCGGGGCCATTTTGAAAGCTCAACAGCGGCAGGCGAGTCCCAGCCGTTTCTCTCGACCAATTCGGGGAACTTGGCCTTGCAGTAATTAAAGAAAGCTTCTTCAAGAGTAGTCTGGACAAGGTTCATGACATGGTGTTGACACAGGTACGGAAGTGCAAAGGGGGGGACTCTAGGTACCGTGATGAAGGGTGGAGGAAAGTCTATGTATTTTAGGTTATTAGCTGCACTTTGGGAGGAACAAAGCAAAGTATAAGACTCACGATGGTTATTGACGCCAACGGCCTTGAGAACTGGGCGAACTTCCTTGATGCCGTTTATGATCATGTCTTCGATCTCAGCAGAATTTAATACTTGTGACAGAGTTCCTGAATTTATGCCGTCTAGAGAGGAGGTCTGCTCGACTGTTGTTGAAGGCGCACTGCTCTCAGACTTGACAGAGCTCGCAGATTTCTTGGTAACCGTAGAATCAGTGGTGTCACTCTTTCTAGGCTTGGATATCGGGTCGGATGATGCAAACAGGACTGGGAAGTAGAGTTTTGCTATTTCGTTGTTTCGGAAGATTTTGGCCGCCGCCATTTCCAGGACCATTTGTGATACCTTGTCGATTGGGACGTCTTCTAAAAGTTCCTTGTAAAGTTCCTTGCGCGCCGTCAATGATCGCTTAATTCCCTTTTTTGTGGCTGACGATGTCAACCCAGCAAATGCCTTGCGAACATGGCGGTAGACCAATTCCTGCTGTTCTGGCGTTCCAAGTGTAAGAGGCTTCTTCTCCGCCGAGTTGGACTTGAAGCGCACCTGATGGATCAGCGTGGTTTTGATTAGCTTGGATCGGTGGGCTTCTTGGATTGGCGATTTGGTGCCGCAATATCGAACGACGCTGGCATTGAACCCGCCTCCAGGGCATCGACGAATTGCACCTAGAGCGTTCATGATTACATGCCACAAAATGCGAGACTTTCTTTAACCATGAATCCGAACGGATAGCTAGCAGAAACAAAGACGGTGATAATGGAGTTCAGATGCGATCGTAGGTGATGGTCATGATCTTCTCATCTTGGCTTTCAAAAAGTTGTCGCGTATGCATATACCGCGTACGAAGGCTCTTAGTCTTAGTGGAGCACACTAATGCCAATAACGAAGCCTTTCTAGGCGATTGGTGCATAGATCCACTTTTACGATGCTTTTCGGAATGGTGATCTTGAGAGCTTGGCTTCAATATGCGCACCTTCCACCAGCCGCAGCCCATTCAACTCTTTGTCCAACTCAACGACTTCCGCACCAATAGCCCATATCATGACTGGGACTAATGACCCTGATGACTTGTTGAGTCGTCTTCGAGCCCTCAAGCCAGGCACCACAGTGGCGCGGGATTTTAAGCCTGCTAAGACAAGGTGTGATATGATGTTTTTTGCGCTCTGAAAGTGGAGTCGTCGTATACGTCATTCTAACTTGATTTAACTATAGCCTGAAAACATTCACGCCCTCAAAAGATCAAACATCGCGAGAAGATGCCCTGGCCGCGCGTCTAAAGTCGCTGCGAAGTACTAGGGCTAATGATGCTCTTGGCGCAGGCCCAAGTCCCCAGCCAAAGGAGCCTCATATGACCACTAAGCCTGCGGATAACTCCCGGAGTGTAGAGCAAAACGAACCAGAGGATGAGGACCTGCCAAAGGTGCTGAATATAGATCTTCCGGCACTGGAAGATTCGGACACCAAGAGGATGAGGCGTGAGATTCAAGAAGCGTTGGAAGACGAATTACCAAACTTGAATGTCACGCACCCCAGAGATCGAGACGACGACGTTGGTCTTGCACTTCCCTCGGTGCCATTAGAACCTCCAATTCCCTCTTCGCCGCCTCGCGCAAGCGATGATGCAGATGTCCTTGCAGCTCGATTCTCTGCTTTACAAACACCTTCATCGCCCCCCAAGGCATCTATTGATGAGACGGACGCTTTAATTCTTCCCTCCGTACCTGCCAACAACCCAACCAAGTCCAAGCGCTTGAAGACCAAAACCAACTATACGGATGAGGATGCCGATACGTGGTGTATAGTGTGTCTCGAAGATGCTACTCTGCAATGTTTGGATTGCGAGGGGTCGGAGCCGCAGATATACTGTTCACGATGCTGGAACGAAATGCACGTGGGGCCTATGGCGAGCTACGATGATACGACGCACCGGGCTGTGAGATTTGTTCGGCCGCAGAAACAAGACAAGAAAAAGGTTGCGATTGGAGCCAGTTGAAGACTGTACACTAATGGAAGGCATGGTATGTTTAAAGGTTTATGAATAATGAAATGAAATACGCAATATGAACAGATGCCCAGATAACAACTCCTCAACTCCAAAAGGCAAATTATGAATACAACAACCAACTTTGGAAACATGGGCCTTGCTTTTTGAGGCCCGCAGAAAACTATGCCACAGCTTTCTTCTCCTGTCTAGTGGGCAGTGCTGCAACCAGCACTACTTTGACTTGCTCTACTGCCTGCAGTTGACGAGGCTGTCCAAGAACCCTTCGACCTGATTCTACCTGAGATGTCGCGCCAGGTGCCTCCATATGTTTCAGCGGGGGCTGACCTGGCCAACAGTCTTTCTTCTTCATCATTCTCAGCATCTTCATCGATCTCAGAAAGATTTAGCTTTGGTGATCTTGCTGATGCAATGATCAGTGCAAAGAGGAAGACGGCCAAAAAGGCAAACTGCGCCCAGAAATCAACAAGGCCAAAAAGAGGCCATGTCGACGTGAGTTTGTGAATAAAAGCTGACATGACGGAAGGTGTGCATACATGTGCTGCCCGTCCTGAGACTTTTAGTACATCGGAGCATGGAACCACCATTTCTGGTTGGCCCAAGCAACCAAGAGGGTTAAGGCCAGAACTGGTACAGACGGTCTGCGTTCCATAGATTGCATATTGTGGAACAATCATGGTGACAAGGGAGTAGTTGATGGCTAAGATCATCATGGCCAACATGACAGTGGTGATCAAAAGGGCCTGGGGAACAGTCCTACCACGACGGACATGGAAGATATGTATCCAGAGGAAGCGAATGCCAACAGAGGCAATGCCTGAGATTGAGGCCGAAAAGAGGAACAGTGTCAACAGAGTCATCAGGATGTAGTCAACCGGAAATGTTTGGGCGGCCCACACAAAAAGAGCGTTCATCGGCTGGAACACATGCAGTTCTCTAAGCCTGTAATCACAGCCACCCTTGCATGACGCATGTATCGCCTTGTCAATACTGGTGATGAGCATTGAAGCCCACACGAGTATTGCCACGATAAACATCAAGAGGCCGCAGATGAGCTTCAGGGGCTTCAAGACGACGCAGATATTGAGCCACACACGCTGAAGCCAGCTACGATTTAAGCCCTGGGCCTCTTCGGCGAGTCGTTGGCGTCTGACTAGCGTGCGCTCCTCGCGGACCAGCCGCTCTAGCTCGCGGCGGTCCTTGTGTGAAAACCGGGCGTCGTTGCGTAGCTCGAGCTGGCGCTGTCGCTCGCGGTTTCGAGTAAGAGCGCGGGAATTGACGCTGGCAAATATCGGCGTAGACAGTGAGGGTGATGTGCGGATAAATGAAATCGGGAGCGAAGCGAGGCCAACGCCGGTGTAGGTGATGTACAGCAGAGTTCCGAGAGTGACCAGGACACCAAGACAAAAGGTGAGCGCCTTTTCGGGGCTGTTGGTTGTGGGAGCAGCAGTGCCTTGAATGCCCGAGAATGAGGCTGCGGGAAGAAAGTAGCCAAGCACCAGAAGTACACCGACTAGCATTATGAAGCCGAGTGTGCTTTTTAGCGCTGCAAAGACGCGGCTAGACAGTGACCGGCCCTCTTCTATCTCGACCTCGTCATACTCTTCGTACCAGAAGTATCCAAAGGGAATGATGAGTAAACACAAAGCAGCATCCAAGCTATACATGATGTAGTAGAGGAGCTGCAGCGCACCGGTTATTTCGGCCATTTTCTCGGGCGTGGCCCATTTCTTCTTGGATCCCAAAGCATGATCGGTAGTTGAAGAGATGATTGCAATGTCTATAGGGAGTAGCAAAACTGTGGCCAGGAGAGCGGCAATACTGATGACAGCTATGAAGCTTACAACAAGCGAGCGATCGCGGGGTGTCTGCCATGTGTAGACAGTAATAGACGACGCGGCTAGCGCGACAAGCACAGCTACGCCGTACGACAGCCAGATGAGGCTGGCTTCAAGTACGGACTGCTGCATTGTTGAAGAAGAGAAGACTTGAATAATAACTAAGCCAGTGAAGTCGAAAGAGCGAAAGAAATACAGCTTGGCGACGAAGGAGAAGGGAAGAAAGCGCCGGTGTGCTACATAAGCGAAGCTTCAGGGTGACACCGAGTAAGCAGCGCGGCTTTGGAGGGATGAGATATGAATGAGCGGCTTAGTGGCAAATCAAGTGACTAAACAAACAGCACACTTATTTTTAATGCTTCAACAGCGCTGCAGATTGGAAGCACCTTGCGTGTATGCGTATCACAAAGCGGAGTGCCCTGGTGGTGAGTGCACATGTAGATTCAAGTTCCAGGCTATCAATACAGCACAGAAGCTAGCAGTCAATACTAAAAGAGCTCTGAAGCCATCAACAATCGTTAGTATGAACGGCAATACAATCCAGCAAGCGGCAATACAATCTTGAAGGTGAGGCAAGTATTTGGAGTCGTAGAGGCAAAGATATATTCGTACAAGACACCACGTCACATATGCATGGCAGAGCAAGAAGAGGGCGCAGCTCAGCCCATCTCCAACAACACAGAGAGTGATGAGTGTTTTCTTCGGGTTAAGCTCGAGCTATTGACTATGTACGAAGACATCGTTCCTTCGCCGTCTAGGGATGCAGCGAAGGAACATAGGGAGCATAGTTTGGACGGGCAGGCGTAGGTGTAGCGGCAAAGAACTCACATATTTGGGGTCACGAATGGGGAGAGGCCGGCTCAGCCAGCAGTCGATCTAGCGGTGTCGCAAGAAAAAGAGCGTGTCTTGCGTGTTGCGTGTTGATGTGGCGGTCGTGAGAAGAAGAGCACCGTGGGCGGAGGTACAACAACATGCGCAGCAGTGATAGTACGGCGGCCTGAGGCACAAATGAGAGGCAGTCTTTGGTGGACAAATGAATGTATGTAAGCACACCTCCACCTAACTCCAGCTAGTTGTTGCATAAGAGTCCGTAGATTTGCTTACTTGCGTCGTGCTTCTTCTTGTCTTGTCTCTGGGCGAGAGGGCATCGGCATCTGCATCCTTTGCGACAATCACTGAAACAATGCGCTTCGTCCGTGCTGACAGCCGGCAGCTGGCAACAGCTGACTGAAGCTGGCACCCCCAAGCTGGCAGCTTCGGCGCCGGTTAATTACCGGAGCATCACACCTTCAAGCTACAAGGTATCTCGACAAACATTTTGCTTCACCGCGACGTTGGAAGACGCGTAGCATCATAGCATCTCCATCACCACAAATCTTCGCCGCTATCATCCGCAACGCTCGCAGGAGAGCCGACGAAGCTTGCTAGTTGCCTTTTGAAGAGTCGACTGTCCTTCCCGATCTCATCATTGCCTTGCTAGAGTTCGAGAGGTGGGAATAGCTTCTTACCAGTGTCTGGCCAAGAGCCACGCCAAGCCAAAAGTACTACTTCTCCTGCTGTGGTTGCCACGTTAGCGGTGGCTTCAATTCATGTGTAGGCGCATTGTGGGATCGATAGCTTTAGTTGCTTGAATTGAACGCTTATTAGTCTTCGTCTGTGCCAGGCCCTCTCTTCTCTGTTCCTCTACAAACTTTCCCAGTCCATACTCTCGAGAACCCACGACGACCACAGATAGATAGCCTGCACTGTGCATCCTGCTGATACGGAGCTAGAAAACCGCTGCGTCTCCATATAGTCCGTGTCTGCTCTAAGCACTCGCCATGCAATGCTACAAAGAGCTCACGGCTCCGACTGCCGTCTCCTACAGTCTCTCCATCAACCTCACATCTCGCAACTCGAACAATCTTGTTGTGGCTAAGGGATCTTTGATTCAGATCTTTTCCACTACCACGATTTCGGCCGAAGTCGATAATGCGCAATCAAAATCTACATTCGGTGCCCCTCTAGAACCCGGCTACCAGAAAGGCATTAGTGACGATGATGGCCTAGAGTCCTCGTTTTTGGGTGGCGAGGCACCGCTGGTCAAAACTGACAAGGGCACCAACACGAAGTTGATCCTTGTCGCAGAGTACCCCATTGCCGCTGCTGTGTGCGGACTGGCTCGGGTTAAGCTCCCCGACACAAGATACAGCGCCCAGGCTTTGCTGGTAGCTATGCGCGATGCCAAAATGGCACTATTGGGTTGGGTGGCCGAGACGCGCTCACTGGAGAGCTTATCAGTGCACTACTACGAACAAGAGGATCTCGAGGGTTCGCCGTGGGAAGCCTCGGCGAGCGAGTACGATACCTTTTTGGAGGCTGACCCTATGAGCCGGTGCGCTGCCCTCAAGTTTGGACCCAAGAACTTCGCTATTCTCCCGTTCCGCCGAGTGGATGAAGATATCGAGATGGACGATGAATGGGACGAGGACCTAGATGGGCCAAAGTCGGCCAAGGAACAGCTGGCACCGACTGCGAATGGCGACAAGAAGGAAGCCCTATATCTGCCTTCCTTTGTGCTGAAACTACCGCAGCTAGATCCCTCGCTATTGCATCCTGTCCACTTTGCGTTTCTTCATGGCTACAGGGAACCAACCTTCAGCATCATTTCTTCTACTCAGAGCCGCGGGTTTGCGCTGGACCGAAAGGACAACATGTCATATCGAGTCTTTACTCTAGATCTTCAGCAAAAGGCATCAACAGCTATTCTATCTGTTGAAGGACTCCCCTCAGACATCTTCCGGATTCTGCCCCTACCAGCACCCATTGGCGGAGCGCTTCTTCTCGGTGACAATGAGCTTATCCATATTGACCAGTCTGGAAAGCCCAAGGGTGTGGCTGTAAACTGCTTCACTAAAGACACCACCAAGTTTAGTTTGGCTGATCAGTCTGACTTGAACCTCAAACTCGAATACTGTGTGGTTGAGCAGCTTGCACCTGAATCTAACGAGCTCCTGATGGTCTTGAATGACGGTCGTCTGGCTTTAGTTGTGTTCAAGATCGACGGTAGAACTGTGTCTGGCTTGACTATCAAGCTTATATCCCCCGAGCAAGGCGGTGAAGTTGTGGCCGCTACAGCCACCTGCCTAACCAGACTCCGCAAGAACAGCATGTTCATTGGAAGCGAAGATGGTGACTCGTACGTTCTCGGATGGACGCGCAAGCAAGGCCAAACGGCGCGCCGGAAAGCGCGCTTGCTTGAAGACACTTTGGATTACGACATGGACGACCTGGACCTGGACGAGGATGAAGAAGATGATGATCTCTATGGCGAAACAACTGAAGGCGGCGATGTAGGCTCCAAAGGAGGGGACATCACTTTCAAGATACACGATACCCTGCTAAGCATCGCACCGATCCGCGGGATTGTTGTAGGCGAAACCATCCCGGCCAACTTAGAAGGTAAAGATACAGTCAGTCCGCTACAACTTGCCTTGGCTGTTGGACGAGGAAAAGCTGGTGCTGCTGCTCTTGTCAACAGATGTATACAGCCGAATATAATAAGTCGCTTCAAGCTACCTGAATCTCATGGATTTTGGACAATGGCTGTGCGCAAGCCGGTGCCCAAGTCACTGCAAGGCGATAAGGGTAAGACTGCCCCCATGGGCGTCGAGTTCGACCCAGATGCGCAGCAGCACAAGTTCATGATCATGTCCAAGATCAAGGGCGATGAGGAGACGTCAGATGTATATTCATTGAACGGAGCACGCTTTGAGCTATTGTCGGGCACGGAGTTTGATCCTGATGCTGGGCTTACATTGGAGGCTGGAGTCATGGGTGCACATAGCAGAGTTGTTCAGGTACTCCGGTCCGAAATCCGAAGCTATGACGGAGGTAAGTCACCATGCTATATCTTCGACTGTAATTTTAGTTGATGGTTTTGTGCTAACAAATCACAGATTTTGGGCTTTCCCAGATCGTCCCCATGATGGACGAAGAGACTGATACCGAACCGCAAATTCTTAGCGCTAGTATCGCGGACCCATACATTCTCTTGCTCCGTGATGACTCTAGCGTCTTCTTTGCGCAGATGGATAGCAACTGTGAACTGGAGGAAATGGAAAAGGGTGACGCCTTGACTTCCTCCAAGTTCGCCGCCGGTTGCCTGTATACTGACACCAACGGCGTTTTCGTGGCCAACAAGGAGTCTGCGAATACCAAGACTACTGCAGTCCTTGCCTTTTTAATCACAACTGAAGGAAGTCTGCTGATATATAATCTCCCCAATCTTCAGACGCCAATCTACTCAGCGGAAGGCATCACTTTTGTGCCTCATCTCTTTTCTCCAGAGTACTCCAAGAACAAGCGAGGCTTTGTGCAAGAAGAACTCAAAGAGGTTGTCGTCGCTGATCTTGGCGACAGAATCTCCCAGTCACCATACCTTGTGGTAAGTTGTTTATTCCAACATCTTGTACGCCAATGGGAAACTTGCTGATAGTTCATAGCTTCGAAACTCGTTTGATGACTTGATAGTCTACACTCCTGTAATAACCCCGGGCTCATCAGATCTTAACTCGTGCCTCAAATTTGCCAAGGCCTTCAACCAAACCTTTGCCAAGTCTCCTTCTTCCACCCCTGGCAACAGTGAGCCCTCTGCGGTTTCCCTACAAGCACCTCTGCGTGTCTGCAGCAACATCGACGGTTACAGCGCATTGTTCCTCCCCGGTCCCTCGCCCAGCTTCTTGATAAAAGATAGCAAGTCCTCACCCAAGGTTATTGGGCTTCAGGGGTTAGGTGTCCGGGGCTTCAGCATGTTCCACACAGATGGATGTGATCGTGGGTTCATTTATTCCGACTACGACGGCGTGACACGAGTCGCACAACTGCCTCGTGCAAACTTTGGTCTAGGTGTCTCAGTGCGCAAGGCTCCTATAGGCATAAATGCCAAGCAGATTGTGTATCACCCTCCCACCAACACTTATGCTATTGCATGCACGACACTAGAGCCTTTTGAGCTGCCAAAAGACGATGATTATCACAAGGATTGGCAGAAAGAAAACGTGCCGCTGAAGCCTATGGTGGAAAAGTCGAGCATCAAGTTGTTTGATGCCAAATCATGGACCGAGATTGAAACTTTGGACCTAGACCAATACGAGGTGATACATGCCATGAAGGTGATGAACCTGGAAATCTCCGAGGTGACCAAAGAACGTCGCCAGCTGATTACACTCGGTACATCCATCTCTCGTGGCGAGGACCTGCCTGTCCGTGGACGCATTTACGTGTTTGACGTGGTCAGCGTGATTCCGCACCCAGACAAGCCCCACACCAACAAGAAGCTTAAATTGATCGCCAAAGAGGAAATCCCGCGTGGCGCCGTGACCGCTGTCAGTGAAATTGGCACTCAAGGCCTGATGCTACTTTCCCAGGGCCAGAAGTGCATGGTGCGCGGTCTCAAGGAAGATGGCTCGCTGCTCCCCGTGTCCTTTCTCGACATGAACTGCTACGTCACTGCGGCAAAGGAGCTCAAGGGCAGTGGTCTGTGTGTAATGACGGATGCGTTCAAGGGTGTGTGGTTCACAGGAAGCACTGAAGAACCATACAGAATGCAGCTGTTTGGAAAGAGTTCGACGGTGCTGGATGTTGCTACAGCCGATTTTCTACCGGATGGCGACCAGCTCTTCATCTTGGCCGCAGGCTTTGATGGCGACGTGCATGTTCTACAATATGACCCAGATGGTAAGTTGTTGTTTTCCACTTGATGATGGTGTGCTTTGATTCACAATTCTAACCACTTATTTACATACAGACCCGAAATCGCTTCAGGGACACCTCCTTCTCCACCGTACCACCTTCTCTACTTCCTGCAATGGCCCTACCTCGACCTTGCTATTCCCACGTTCGAGCAGCAACGCAGCCGATGGTGTGCAGCCTCTCGACCCAAGTCGTACTCGGCCGCACATCCTGCTCATGGCATCGGCATCAGGCATGCTTTCATCATTCGAGGCTCTCTCTGAAAGCTCATATCGACGCATGTTATCGTTGTCGGTGCAAATCATCAACAACCTGCCGCAGTGGGCGGCAGCCAACCCCAGAGCTTTCCGCATGTCCACATCGCAGACAATGGTCGGCATCGAGTCGACTACAGGTCGGTCCATCATTGATGGTGCTGTTCTAGCGAGATGGAATGAGCTGAGCTCGGCTCGGCGCGCAGAGTTGGCGGTTAAGGTTGGCTTTGCTGGACCGGAACAGGTGAGAGAGGAATTGGAGGGGTTGTTGGGGTGGTCTGGCCTGGTGTATTTCTAAATAGCGCGGATATTTGCCATTTTCTGATGACATTTTTGTCGGTGCTTTAAGAGCTGTGTGTTTGCCTAGGAATATTAGCATCAAGCAATGCAACAAAAAAAACAAGTTCAGTGGTCACCATGTCCTGAGAGACAAACTCCAATATATGCCGTGTCACAAAAGAATGTGGGTTATAGAAGCTCCAACTATTTATTGTTACACCCGAATAAGAGATGAAACTTTGTGTTTGGAAAGGATGTAAGTTGATACAACAAGAAAGATTATCAAAGCTGGTTCCGTCAAGAACAGGGTGTCCAATGATGAGTTTATTGTCGTTTGTTATATTCAATTTGCTGCTTCCCATTGCCCACGTGTTGTCAGTTTGTTGATTGAAACTGACACTAGAAGAGGGAGGTGAATGAGAAAGCCCGCAGGCAAAGGGCACTTATGGCTCCGTTAGCCGCAGCTTCAGGTGGCGAAGCACAATCACCACCCGCTCTCTCTTCCTTGCCGCACTCCAAGCGGCGTCCTCCTCGGCACACGTGCACCGCTCCTGCTTGGGTGGGGGAGCTTCGTGAGGAAGCGTCCCGTGGAACGAGAGGCACCCGAAAGCCTCCTCGTACCCCTTTGTCTGTTGAGTAGAGTTGGTTAGACCAAGTTACTTGTTGAGTTGACTTGTTGATAGAAAACTTACCCAAGCGTAGTGGTGAGTGTACCGGTAGTCACTCCCCAATCCCCGGCGCTCGAGCTTTCCAGCTAATTGCTTAGCCTCCTCGTAAAAGGCGCAATCCCACTGGAATAGCCAGGCCGGGTAACGAACCAATGCCTTCTTGGCCTTCGGTTCTTTGGTTGACTTTGGGGACTTGCAGGGGAAGCCGCAAGTTGAGAGAACAGAAGAGACCAGGGTCATTTCTGGTCTCTTGTGTTGATATGTTCTACCCGTGTATCAAGACACCGGGTAAAGGTTGGAAAATGTTGACAGGCCTTTGATTTTATAGACACAGTCACAAAGAGTCTAAGCATTGATGGGAATTTTAGTATGGAACAGACACAGAGATGACATGGAAATGTATTTGCGGAGACAGTTGGGTAGCTAGGGAACGTTTTATGGGGAAGGAAACTCACATCTAGCGAAAAGAATTGGCCAGGCAGACAACTGAAGTACAATTTTGTGTTTGAGAAGAAGAGAGTTTAAGTCAACTCTTCACAGCGCAGAAACACCTTCAAATAGTCGCTAGGCGGAGAGCGCGTAAACACCGGCTGTTTTAAAAAGGCAGAAGGAATCTCTTG
Organism: Berkeleyomyces basicola; assembly: GCA_003671435.1. Lineage (NCBI taxonomy): Eukaryota > Fungi > Ascomycota > Sordariomycetes > Microascales > Ceratocystidaceae > Berkeleyomyces > Berkeleyomyces basicola. Next base: position 3,052,162 of record PJAC01000008.1, read on the forward strand.
AGAAATTGGCATTCTGCCTAGCAACCAGCAACGCAGGCAAGCAAACTTGGAAGAGTTTTCAAGTGGCAATACATAAGCAGGAAAGAGGGTAGGCACCAGTGACTCATTGCCGTGATAGGGAAATCGTGGTTGCCTGGCGGCTTTCATTTTTCACCGTATGTTTTCAAATATTAATTGAGAATAAATGGCAGAAATAGAAATGCCAGAAGTGGTTGCCATACATGGAAGTCTTGAGTGGAGCAGCATTTTCATCTCACGATCTGTTGCCTGCCGAAACTGGCGTTGCACAAGATCCATCGCCTAACCCTAATTCATTTTCTGTTGATGAACGACAGCTCTTTTGGTTTGAGCGAGTTCGGCCATAGTTTGATGTGCACTGAAATACACCCTAAAACCCAAAAACCACGACTATTGGGCATATTTTATTGACTGCATTGCCAGCCAATGGGGTGCAGAGATTCGACCTCTCCCATGCTGCATGGCGATCCTTTAACGTGGCATTACGACCAGGCTGAGTTTCGCCCGAGTACGGTGAGCGAGCTTTTAATCTCGTCAATCAATCGTTCTCCTCGAACCTCGAATGGTTGAAAACTCGTCTCACACAGCCATTACCAAGAAAACCGAACTATCGCCAGTTCTTCCACCATGGAAGGAGTCGGTGTTGCTGCGAATATTATTGCAGTCGTCGATTTGTCTGTCAGGGTCGGGCTGATTTGTTTACAATACGCCAAAGAAGTAAAAAATGCGTCAGCCGATATCAAACAGCTCTGTAAAGAGGTTGGAACTCTGCAAGAAGTGGTCAAGGAAGTTCAAGCCCTTTTAGATGGGCCAGACGGAGACAGACTTAGGAACTCACCCAGTCTTGTTGACACTCTAGCAAGCAGCTATTCTCATCTTGCGGGGCTCAACCAAAGACTCGAGACTAAGCTGACCCAAAAGGTCATGAGGAAAATAGGGCTTCGCGCACTCAAATGGCCGTTCAAACGCGGAGAGGTGGAGAAACTAATCGAAGATTTGCGGGGATGCAATGAGACAATATCTCAGAAACTTCAAGTTCATCAGACGTAAGACTGTTCCAGTACTTGTACTATTCGGACCTTTTGATGATTGTCTTCTAACAGAAATCCGCGATAGTAAAATTCTCATCGAGGTCGACCAAAATGTTCAACAGATTGATCAAACCGTTACACACGTGGACGAGAATGTGGTACAAACCAAACAACACGTACTTAGTCTTGACCAAAGGTTGGTGCTTAGTACACTTCCTACAGCTCTTGGGGCATCTTTTGACTCCCACGAAGAGGAAAACAACACAACCTGTTTGCCGGATACTCGAGTCGACCTTTTACAAGACATTCAAAAATGGGCCAGTGATCCTTCGGCAAAAACGCTTTTCTGGCTCAATGGAATGGCTGGCACAGGAAAGTCCACCATTTCTCGCACCGTTTGTCAACGGTTTACAGAGTCCGATCAACTCGCCGCTAGCTTCTTCTTCAAAAGGGGCGAAGCCGATCGTGGTAACTTAACAAGATTTTTTACGACGATAGCGGCCCAGCTTGCCCAGATCTATCCCGAAATCGCACCTATCATCAAGTCAGTGATAGAAAATAATCCGAGTATCCACGGAAAGGCGACACGAGAGCAATTTGAAAAGCTGATAAAACAACCACTCAGCAGTGGGTTTCTAGATGCTCGGAGGGCATTGCCAATTGTTTTTGTGATTGATGCGCTCGATGAGTGTGACCAGGACGACGATGTTGCAGTCATTATCAACCTATTCTCAGGCTGCTCAAAGAACTCGAGTCTGAAGACGAGACTAAAATGTCTCATGACGAGCAGACCAGAACTGCCCATTCGCCTTGGCTTTAGTGAGGCACATGGTGCTTTTCAGGATCTTATTCTTCATGAGATACCACTGAGCATCATTGAGCATGACATCACCGCTTTCCTGCAATATGAACTCATGAGAATCAAGACAAAGTACAACAATTCTGTGCCCATTGCTAGGCAGCTGGGCCCCAACTGGCCTGATAAGCAGAGTATACAAATTCTTGTGAAAAGGGCTATTCCACTCTTCATCTTCGCGGCTACAACTTGTCGATTCATTGGCGACAGGAAATATGGAAATCCTGATCGGCAGCTCAGAGAGGTCCTCAACTACCAAAGGGAAGGCCAAGTATCAAAGCTTGATGCAACTTACCTCCCCATTCTGAACATGCTGATCAGCAACTCGTCCCCTGCGCGGAAAAGCGAGTCAATTAAAAGATTTCAGAACATCGTAGGCGCGATTGTCGTTCTTAAAAGCCCTTTATCAGTAACATCACTGACAAGGATTCTCGATATCCCCGAGGCTGATGTTGCCGACCAGCTCGACCTGTTGCATTCTGTTATCAGCGTGCCAGAATCCAGGCGGTCACCAGTTAGGCTTTTGCATCTCTCATTCCGGGACTTTTTGGTTGATCCAGAGACGCAAGGTAAAAACGAGTTTTGGGTGAATGAAAAGGAAGCCCACATGAATCTCGCTGCAAATTGTCTTCGTGTCATGAAAAACCATCTACATGAGGATATTTGCCAGCTTGTCAAACCAGGGACAAGTCGCTCCTCCATTGACGCCCAAGTCGTACACAACCACATTCCCCTTGATGTACAATATGCCTGTCTTCACTGGGCCGATCACATGCAGCAGGGAGGAATGGTTCTTGATGATCATGGCGAGGTTTTAATATTTATGCGAAAGCATTTTCTTCATTGGCTAGAAACCCTTAGCCTCATTGGAAGAGCTTCGGAGAGTCTGAGAATTCTCAGTGTTTTGGAATTGATTCTCAGTGTAAGTTCTAGTCGAAAGTCAAAGTGACTAAATAAACTAATGCTTTTGCAGCCTGAAGGAAGCCAAGAGCTGCGCGACTTTTTGCAAGACGCTTTGCGTCTCGTGCGAGGCAATCTCCCAACGATCGACACCACGCCTCTTCAAATATATTCGTCAATTCTAGCCTTAGCACCTAGGAGTAGTCCCGTCCGAAAGGTATTCCAAGCCCAGATTCCAAAGTGGATTTCCTTGCTACCAGAACCGGAAGACGACTGGGATCAATGCCAGCAAATACTGGAAGGACATGGGGCTTGGGTGAGTTGCGTGGTCTTTTCACCCGATGGCAAGCTCATAGCCTCGGTCGCGGGTGACCACAAAGTTCTCCTCTGGCGAAGTGATGATGGAATCTGTGTGCACGAACTCAACGGTCACCGAGCACAAGCACGCTCGGTAGCCTTTTCTCCAGACGGCAAGCTTTTAGCCTCGGCTTCGGACGACCGCACTATCCGGCTTTGGGATAGTAATGATGGAACATGCATCCAAGAGCTAAAGGGCCACGATGAAGCAGTGTTTTCAGTGGCTTTTTCATCTGATGGCAAACTCTTGGCCTCAGGCTCACAAGACAAGACAGTCCGTCTCTGGCGCAGTGATGATGGAAGATACATCCGACAGTTGAAGGGCCATGGAGACGATGTACACTCGGTAGCCTTTTCACCTAATAGTGATCTAATGGCTTCTGGCTCAGAGGATCGGACAGTTCGCATTTGGAACTTTAACGATGGCACCTGTGTTCAAGAACTGAAGGGCCACGCACTTGGTGTTCATTCGGTAGCCTTTTCGCCTGACAGCGAGCTTGTGGCTTCTGCTTCGCACGATATGACCATTCGACTCTGGAACACCAGTAATGGAACTTGGGTACAGGAGTTGAAAGGCCACCAAGGCTGGGTACTTTCGGTCGTCTTTTCTCCTGATGGAAAGCTTCTGGCCTCGGCCGCGGGAGATCAGATAGTCCGGCTCTGGGACAAGACTACCGGCGCCTGTATGCAGGAGCTGAAGGGCCATCAGGGATGGGTACGTTCAGTGACTTTTTCACACAATGGAAAACTCGTAGCCTCTGCTTCAGATGACCAGATGATCCGTCTATGGCATACTGCTGGGGGTAACTCAACACCAGCGCCAAAGGGTCATGAAGACTGTGTACACTCAGTGATCCTCTCGCCAGATGGCACATTGGCAGTTTCAGCCTCATATGACGATTCAATTCGACTTTGGAACACTTCCGATGGCACATGTGCGCGAAAGCTGAAGTCCGACACAGCACGCATACTATCAACCTGCTTTTCACCTGACAGCAAGCTTATAGCCTCAGCCTCATCCAATAAAAAGGTCCAGATCTGGCGCTGTGACGATGGCATTTGTCCACATGAACTCGAAGGCCAGGAGAAAGATGCGGTCTCCGTGATGTTTTCACCCGACGGCAAGTATTTGGCCTCAGGCTCTTATTCTGGGAAAATCATGCTTTGGTACACTCATGATGGCACCCGCGCCCAAGAGCTCGAGGGCTTTAGTACTAGAGTGCGCTCCATAGTATTTTCACCCGATAGCAGACTCCTAGCATTGCACCCAGATGATTACACAGTCCAGCTTTGGGATATCAAAGATGGCTCTTGCGTCCAGGAGCTCAAGGGTCATCAAGACTCGGTAGCGTCGGCGATATTTTCACCAGATGGCACACTTTTGGCGTCAGGCTCTGAAGATCAAGTAGTCCGGCTTTGGAATATCAGTGATGGCACCTGTGTGCGGGAGCTCACGGGGCATATGGCTGGGGTATCTCTACTGGCCTTTTCGTCCGATGGTATGTACCTAGCCTCGGAAGGATATGACCACACAGTCCGACTATGGAATACCAACAATGGCACATGCGTGCGAGAGCTTTTGGATGCGAGGGCGTCAAATCTTGAATTTAGCAGCTCTGGGTCGCGTCTTCTCACAGATCTTGGCTCGATCAGTCTTCATGACCAGAATACTTCTACAGGGCCAAATATCCAGCAGTTTTCTGAGTGCCTTGATGGTATTGGCATCAGCTCCGACGATTGCTGGATATTATGGAAAAATATTCCAATATTTTGGTTACCCCCTCCATTCCGTGGCTTCTGTGCGAGGGTCTGTGGTTCTACAGTGGTACTTGGCTGTGATTCTGGGAGAGTGATTACTATGAGATTTGAGAACCTCGATTTTTAAAGTAGCTTGAATAGTCAGTTGCTCCGGATATCTCGTCAATCTCTGAACTCTAGGAATCACAGCTACGTCGTGTAATTTCACAGAGACATAAATCGGTCAGCCCAAGCTTGTTTCTTGTTTCTTGTATTTCAATTTCACTTCTTTTCATATAACTACTTATTTTCTGAGAAGCAAAAAGCAAATCAGCCAGCCGTGATATCATTAGAATTCACGCTGCGTGTCAAGACATGACGACAATAAAGGAATAAAGTCCAAAACAAAAAAAAACAAGCTATTTCAAGAACAAGACAGACGAAGGTTAAAAAAAGCTCCAGATAAACAACCCAGATCGAGGGAGTAATCGACTCTTGGAAATTCAGATTTCAGTTGCGGTATCGGACGCACTTTGTACCACGAGTACAGGAACGTCGATGATCAAAATGTTTCTATTCGCCGATGGCCGCATTTTAATGCCATAGCCGCTAACAGTAAGCATATTGTTTCTGTTTAAGCTTGACTGGAACGGCGGCAACTTGATACTACGTTCCCGGATGCCATCAGGAATCTCAGATGAGATAAGAGATACGCCCTCCTGAAGAGTCAGAGTTGGAACATAGCCACTAAATGTGAGAACTCTCTTTTCAAAGTTCCAGGTTGCAGCGAACTCGGTACTCGGGACTACAGAGAGAGACACATAAACTGTATAGTGTGTTTCCGATCTGCATATAATCACAGGGAAAGTTTGAGGGGTTTCGGTCTTTGATGCGGAGCCCCAATCACGCAAGTGAGTCCTGTCAGAAGCCTCTGAAGCCCCAGGGGGCCCGGTGCGCCCGGTGCGCCCGGTGCGTCCAGAAGGTCCGGGAGGTCCAGGGGGTCCGGGGGGTCCGGGAGGTCCAGGCTGACCAGGCCGGCCGGGCCGGCCGGGCCGGCCGGGTGGGCCAGGTGCTGACACATGATGGGGGTGTTGTGGGTGTTGGTCCCAGGGGTGATTCCAAACGGGAGTGGCAGAGTAGAAGGCGCCATGATGAGGGCCCGATGGTCCAAACACAGGGTAAGGAGGAGAAGGAGGGGCAGTTAAAAAATGGTCGTTATAGAAAGGAGGTGATATGGAAGAATAAGCATTATAGAAACGAGGGACCGTGGAATAATGGTTATTGTTAGGAGGGTTCGGCTGCATCATGTTTTCATAGCCGTTGGGTTGGTGGGGACCATACGGACCCTGGGGAGCAGGTTCTTGGTTGCATCCCCTCCAGGTTTCACTGGAGAAAGGACCATACATATCTGCGATTCTCTTTCCGGGGGGGTCAAAGTTACTGCTAGAGACGGGGTTTTGATCCCAAGTCATGGCTGGTTCACGGGTGCTTGAGTGATGGCGGCTTTTATTGCGGCTCTTAGTGCTGTAGTCGTGATATCGGCTGCTGGGATAAACATGGCCGCGGCCACCAGCATGGCCACGGTTTTGAAATGACGGATATTTCCAACTAGAATGGTGGGGGCGGTAGGGAGAAGAACGACGGGAAGGCATAGTACTGTCTATCTCTTCAACGGTAGGACCGTCGTTCAGCTCAGGCTTGTTTCCATCGTCTTTGACCTCCGTAACGCCTGTAGTATCCATATCAAGGCTCGCGGAGGATGAACTAGACAAGGTATTGACAGTCTGATTAAAGTCGCCATCGACGTCTTCGTAAGAAGACTCATCGCCGTCACTGCGGCAGTAAGGTGGGCAATAATGACTCTGGCGCTGGAGAATAGAATCACCGCAGTCGCTTTCTAGTTCTTGGGGAGAAGAATGTTGAAACTGGTTGGAGTCATCGCCAGCCTCGTTTTTGGAGTCATCCTTGGGTCTCTCGATTAGCTTCGGAGTCGAACAGGCAGTAGTTGGAGATTCCATATTGGCAAGAGTAGTTATTGGGTGGAGAGAAGCAATGTGCATGAAGGGAGGGAAGGCGTATGGTTCAAAGAATGAAGAACAGGTTATCGTGAGAGGGGATAAAAGTGCTCTTTATAGACTTTGGTTTCAAGAAACAACCATCTATTCGGGGGTGGGGGGCATAAGAGTGTCATGCTGTCAGAGACAACTCATGCTGGTATGCAAGGTCTCTTGTGCATATGGCTGGCTTGCTTGCAGGTTCTTGTGGGCTTTTCGCCCCGTTCATGTTGTCGTGAGGACTTAGAAGGCAGCAGCAGCAAGGGCTCAAGGCTCAAGGCTCAATGGCAAGACCGATTACATTGAGGCCGTCGGTGTTGTCCAAAATGCCACTGTGAGAGATAAATTGCCGCACCTCATCACGGCTTTTTGGGGCTGATGATGTCCTTTGCCTATTCCATGTGCATAAACACAGCTCCAAACACTCTCCAACAACGTACCCGAAGCGGCCCATGATGCTACGACGCGGCAGCCTCACAACTCCAAGCTTCTTCCTGCAGCCAACCTGCGGTTTCAGACACTTTTTAATACCTTGATATTAACGGAGAGAGCGGATGACTTACACGGCAGAAGCATCAGACCCTCTTCTGCAGGCGCCACAAACTAAAAGTGGGCCCAACCTCTCTCTCTATGTCGTCAGCTTTTTGTGGGGCCGAGCTGGCATTGTGAGGCCGCTTGTGTTACCGTTTGAATTAACTACATCATCTATTGGGTGAGTTTCGCAAGAGGTTGGGCGATAGAAGATGCGCTTGCATGTCCCCCCCCTCACAAGATGACGTTCAACGGCGGCCTCGCAGTCACTTGTTGCTTTGCTATTGGTGTGCTCGGCTGCAAGTCACGTACTTTCATGCATGTAAACACGCAGATGTTGGTGTTTATCATTTTGCATCCGCTGTTGCATCTTGCGGCTGACTGCAGTTTGGCGGCTTTAAATGACATGATTACGAAGGGTCATGTGTAGTAGCTGCGAATATTGGATGCATGATTACAGGCCTTTTCAGGCTTCCCCCAAGGCTGTTTTGTGTAGTTGCGCTCGCATGCACATTATTGACTTGATACCTTATGGTGAGCATGGGACGAAGTCCAGATATTTTTCTCATGCTAGAAGGCATTTACATGCATATAAAGACCTAGCCTTTCTGGCATTGATGATAACTTCTGTTGGATAATTCTCAAGTGTTCCAGATACGTCATGCCCCAACACCCTCTGTCTTCCCCCAAACTGGCGGCATCTCTCTTTTCTACCATCAGCAGGCTGTACCTAAAACCCATCTTACTTTCTCCTCCATCTTGCAACCGCACAACTCAAGCCATGGCTAAGACAAAGAAAAAGCCCTCAAAGCCAATACAACCCACATCGATGCATCCCGAGTTACACCAAGACGTTTTGAGCCTTATCCAACCACATGGCCTCTCCTTCAAGTTCTGTCCCACGCCTGATGAGAAGCACCTAAAGGCCAAAAATACAAACATCATGGGCAAATTTGTCTGCAAAAACAAGCACTGCGCTACCAACGGATGGTCAAGCAAGAAAATTGCCATTACGATTCGCCTCTTCCGCGACAACCGATACAACGCGACAGTCTACCACCAACGCTGCCGGTCATGCAACCAGCTCAGTAGCCCCAAGCTTGACGACTCGTACGCCGATCGCGTTTCCTACCGCTTGAAGACGTGGAGTAACATAGAAATGGACGAACCACAGTATACAAAACGCCAGGGACTTCCTCATCGACGCGAATTGTGCGAAGGATGCAAGGCCAATGTTTGTACGGAGGGTTAGTTACATGGATTGATGGAAGATGGCAAACATTATGGCCGTTAAGGATCTGTAGTCGTGGAGTATCGGAAACAAATTGCACGCAAATGTATTTAGTTATGAGACGAATGAACTTGAGATAAATCACACAAATTGACAAGCTTTTGTTTGTATTCTGTAACGTCAACCTACTGTTATTTCGCAACAGCACGACGGCATGGGCCGGACGGAAGCAGTGGGTTGGTTTTTATCTCTCGAGCAATTCCCGGGCGGTCGCAATTACGCATAGACCTTGGGCATGTCTGGCGACATTGAGAGTCTGGCGTAGTAGTCGCCAGGAAGACTCCGGTCCAGCGCCACATTACATTTGTAGACCCTAGTTGATTTGATTTTTTGATTTGATCTTATTCTTTTACGTCTACCTACTGTTATTTCGCAGCAATACGACGGCATATTCCGGACGGAAGCAGTCGGATGATGTCATCTTCCAAGCTAGTCCCGGGCGGTCAGCAATTGCAGGTGCGCGTAGACTTCAAGCATCTCCTGTGACTTTTTAGGGTCCGGCATTGAAGCCAGGAGGACTCTCTGTCCAGCGCAGCCCGGGGGCGAACCTGCGGGGTTCCAGGGTTGGTTACCTGGTATTTTTGGTTTGCAACAAACCGCGTGAAAAACTAGTCTAAAAGGCCACCGGCTCTCGGCACGGGGGGTTGTCCCCGGCGGATTACGCGTGGTTTTGTCCTCTTGCGGGCATGGCCGTTGCTGCATTTTTGAAAATTTCCCTCCTCTGTAGTTGGTGGACGGGAAAAGGACCCCCCAAAACCTCCTCATGGAATCCTCCTCGATATCTCCTTCCGATCCGACTACCTCGTCTCCTCCCAAACCAACCTTTCTTCCCTCCTCTCCCATCTCTCTTCCACTCTCATCTCTCCTCCAAACTCCCACCTTCATGTCTCGGTGCTGGCAGTGGGTGGTGGCTGGGTAGCCTCGGGGCGCCCGGGCTGTTGTCTTTCCTCAAGGAACTTGAGATTGCGGCGTAACACGCTGGCAACGTGACTTGTTGCTTTTGTGGTTTTCAGAAGCTTGTCTGCAAATCTCTGGCTCCATGGCCTCGGCAGTGCCCTGCACGTCCACCAGTGTCCTCGCTCGTTTGGCTGGTTGCAGGCTCGGCACCCGCGTGGACAGTTGTGTTCCCATCGGTCATGGTACTCGTCAAAGTCGCCATCTCCGGTTCTGGCCGCCAAAATGTGGCCTAGCTCAATCCTGGTGAGGCCGTCGTAGCGGGAGACACGGAAGGGAGGTTCGGTGGGGACACCAGTTCCCAGTGGGCGGTATCCTTTTTGCTTCTGCCACCATTCCTCGTATTCGAGACTTAGACGGCCTCGCCTTCATCTCCGTGCTCCGGCTAGGCTGACGCGGGGTTCTGTTGTCGTCTCTTGGCACCCAGTTTTGCTTGCGCGTCTGCCAGTTCGTTGCCTTCCAAGCCCATATGGCCTGGGACCCACAGCACATGGACTCTCCTCCCAGGACTCTCGTTCGCCCAGCGGCGAAGGGTTGTCTTTGTCTCGTCGATAACGTCCTGAGATGTGCTGTTTCTGGTGGATGGGTTGCGGAGGCGGTTCACTATCCCTTGGTTGTCCAGACAAAGCCAGATTTCCTCGGTACCATCGCGCGCCGTGGCCCGCCTCGCTGCTTCGAGAGCGCCAATCGCCTCTGCGTCGGCCACTTCCATCCATTTCCTTAGAGCTACGTGCCCTTCCTCTAGCGTAGCCCCATCTTCCGTGATCACCCAGCCCGCGCCCGCGTTACCGTCCTCATGTTTCGATCCGTCGGAGTAGGCGATGATTGTTCCCGGGGTGGCCATTTCTACTTCCGCTCTGTGCGCCGCTGCTTCTTTTTCCTTGTCAAGCCACGTTCGAGACGGCATGTCTGGCCCAACTGCGTTTGGCCTGAGCTTGGTGTGCTTCTCTATTTCGGCAGGTAGCTTGAAAGGTGGGAAGCTTGCCGCATGGTGTATGCATTCTCTTGGCGTGGTGCGATACATAGGGAGAGCTGCCCGTAAGCATTTTCTAAGGGCAACATTTATCTTGTCTGGGGCCGTTTTTGTCGTTTCCGTCCCAGTCCAAGAGCTGGCCGCAAAGAGTGCCTTGCTCAGAGCGCACGCGCGTACCGCATGGAGCATGCTTTTCGTATCTGCTCCCTTATAGCAACCGGCCAGATACCTCAGGCCGTTCGCCACTCGGTTGATGCCCGCGGTCACGTGCGCGATGTGCTTGTCGAAGAGAAGTTTGGCGTCTAGGTGCAGCCCCAGCCATCGCATCGAGGCATTAGCCGGGGTGGGTTCAATCGTGCCTAGACCCTCCACTGTGACGGACGGATTTCCTGCGACCTTTCTTCTGCCCTTGACGTGCAGCAGTGTTGACTTTCCGGGGTCGATCTCCAGTCCGTTGTTGGCCGTCCACCTCAACACTTCCCTCATGAGAATTTGGATGACTTCGCAGTTCTTGCTAAAAGCAGGACCACTAACCACCAGAGACCCATCGTCTGCGTATCCGAGAAGTGCGGGGTTTTTCTTGTACAATGGGGCCATGAAGAGCATGTACAGCACTGGCGAGACCGGCGAGCCTTGCGGGAGGGAACCTCCTACAAGGGTTGTGGCGACGCCTCCTTCGGTGCGCATGCTTGCAGCCCTATCTTCCATGAAGCTTCTGACCCATCGGCATAGCTTCGTTGGCCAGCGGTTCTCAATCAGGCGGTGCTCCATTCTCGCTGGGTCAACTGCATCAAAAGCTCCCTTGATGTCGAACGTGAAAATTGAGGTGACCTTTTTCCAATCCTGGGCGTCCTCGATTCTTCCACGGAGCTCAATGAGCATGTCGGTAACGGCCCTTTTTGGCACGGCGCAGATGTAGTTTCTCGGGATGGTTTCTCTCTCTATCGACTCTTCCGCGAGCCGCCTAGCCACTGCTCTCTCGAGGCCTTTGCCCAGAGTGGGGAGAAGTGAGATTAGGCGATACGAGCGTGGTGCTTGGCGTGGGCGTCCTGGCTTCGGTATTGCCACGAGGTCGGCTTTCTTGAATGTGCTCGGGTGGTGTCCGCTGTCTAGGCATAGGTTGTATAGTCCCGTTATCAGATTACCTAGAGGCTTCCACGCCCTTTTCCATACCTCGTTGGGGATGCGGTCCGCTCCCGGCGCAGTGTTCGCAGGTTTCCAGATGGCAGCCTTCACCTCGTCCGAAGACAGAGGGGGCCACTCAATTGCGTCGGGGTTGGGCTCCTGAAACCGCCATTCTGAGCCTGTGTGTGGCTTAGTATGGGTTTCGAGAAGGAGAGCCACGGATTCTGCTGTGCAGGTCGTCTTCGTACCGTCTGGTCTCTGCAACAGTGGAATACGTCTGTCAGTCTTGTCGTTGGCCCATTTGATCGCGCGGAATACATCTCTGTAGACCCTAATTACCAAACCCTTATAGACCCTGGCAGCAGGCAGTGACGTCAACAACAAGTCCACTCGTCCCCTGTGGCGCAATTGGCTAGCGCGTCTGACTGTTACGCTCAACAATCTCAAACTTGAAGTTGTGTAGCAGCAATCAGGAGGTTGACAGTTCAAGCCTGTCCGGGGGAGTTTATTTTGGCCGGTGTTTTTTTTTTTTTTTCATTTTTCATTTTTCTTCAACTTTTTTCAAGCAAGGCGAATGGGTCGGGCATGTATGTGTATTTGGAAGTAACAGCTGTGCAGTGCTCGATTTTTGCTCGATTTTTTCTATTTAACTCCCTCCGCGCTCCCCGGCTAAATACACCAGTGAGCCATGCCGCTTGTCAACTACTGCGACTCCGACTCCGGCTCCGGCTCCGACTCATGCCCTGACGCTAGCGCCCGCGCCCCGCCGGCCAAGAAGCAAAAGACCGCCTCGGCCAAGTCACACCCGTCGGCCAAAATGCCCGGGGCGACGAACTTGCCGCCCCTGCCGCCAAGTTTCCTAGACCTGTATGCCTCGTCGGTGCGGGCCAGCACGGTCGACGATCCGGCGCTGCACCAGGGACGCAAGCGGCAGACGCCACATGTCGTTGGAAACTGGCCTTCGCATCTCTATATCGAGTGTAAGTTCGCCTAGTCTGGGTCGGCCAAGCGTGCCATGGCTTCGCAAGGCCTGTTTTTTTTTGCTCAAGCCGCCCTGGCGTGTTGGCTGATGCTTTGCTTCCGAACACTTACACGATCTTTCTACGCTAGGGTATCCTTCCGCATCGCAGCATGCTGTGCTCTACAGTCTTTTCCAGCACATCACAGCTGTCTTGCCGGGAGAGTCCAAGCTGCATTCACTCCTCGAAAGCGAGCTGGGTACCATTCTGCCGCTACACATCAGCTTGTCACGGCCCGTCGTCTTCACCACGGGGCAGAAATACCACTTCCTTGACGCCATTACCACAGCTGTACACGGGGCTCGGGTATATCCGTAACTCTCCCTTATCCCACACCGCCTTAGCCTCTTTCAATGGGAACATTGGAAATGTCCTACTACTAATACCTTTCACTATCTCTAGCTTCACGGTCTCACCGTGTGACTTGTACTGGTACACCTCGCCAGACTCGGAGCGCACATTTCTTGTTCTCAGAGTCTCGTCGTACGCGCCATCAACCTCAAGCTCATCTTCTCTGCGCTCTAATGCACAGCTAGCAGCGCTACTGCGCCGGTGTAATCAGACTGTACAAGAGTTTGACCAGCCAGCGCTCTACGCCCTGCAAGACCAGGAGAGTGTAGATACAAGTGTAGACACAGATACAGTCTCAGACGTCGACCACTCGGCATTCCATGTATCCATCGCATGGACGTTCGATGTTCCGTCGCAAAGAAATAAGCATAAGGTACAGGCGCTCCTCTTGAGCACGTTTGCCGAAATCAAAGAGTGGGAGCTAGCCGTGGATAGCATCAAAGCCAAGATCGGCAACGTGGTGACAGACATTCCTCTCAAGAGCACAGTAGCAGCTGCAAATAACCTCTTTACATAGTCCTCGCGAAGCACCTCAGAAAAATAAAAGGTATAACTAACTAGTTACATACTCAGCTATCAATAACAAAAAGGCATGTATTCGTAGTGCAAGTCAAAAACCTATCGTTAATATATCAGAAAATACACTGAAAATTGCCAATGAAAAAAAAAGCAAAACGCCTCTACCATGCAGTGCCGCTGTGTCCAGACTCCCTTCCTACTGAAATAAGGAGAGAGAAAAAAAAGAGAGGAAAAGAAAAAGAAAAAACGCCGTGCCGATCTGATACAAAGCACCCTATACAAGAAAAGCAAAAAAGAAAACACCAAGGCCAGTCTAATAGGCTGCATTTATGCACGACAGCCCTTTTTTAACACGTCTCATAGCTCCCGAGAATCCGGAGGCTGGTATCTCCACACGCGAGGATGCACAGGCAAGCCGAGGAAGAACTGCCACGCGCGAATCATCTCGGACGTGACAATGACAAAAATGGCGCGCGGAATCGCAAGCCACAGTTCAAAGATGTACTTGATGACCTCCCAAGTCAGGGCCAGCTCGTCCCAGACCGACGAACCCTCCTTTTTCATGTTGGGTTTCTTGGCTTTGCGCATCTTGGCCTCGAGCTCCTCGTCAAACTTGCGGCGCTCCTCGCTAATGGAGCCAGCCGTGTTGCTCTGCGGCGCATCGGCGGGATCGCTACCGCTGTTAGAGTTGGCTGTTTCGACAGGCTCCCAGTACTCGTACTCGTCGATGTAGACAGCGGGTTCAGTGGTACCGGGGTCGTTGGGGTTGATTTTGGTGACCGTTAAAACAGTTGGGACTTCTTCGACAACTGGGTTGGGAGAATCTTTGGAGTCGGAAAGAGCGTCCTGGTCTGCCTTTTTGCCAACAGGGGTCTGGGGAGGCGCGGTGGCACGGCTGCTGCCCTGCTCTTTGGCGTCAACCATGGCGCGGAACTCGCGGATGGCCATCAAGGAGTTGCTCAGGCGAGCATAGGTGTTGAACAGAGCCACAACCTCAGTGCGCGAGAGAAGCGGGATATCCTCGCTACCATTGTCAAATTCAAAGAGCACCTTGAGAGCGGTGCCGTAGCCGGCGGTTTGTAGTTTGCCCCAAAGACGGCATTTGTCGCAGCCAACGCAGTCCATGACCCGGCTAACATTGCGGAAGCGGTTGCGGAAGTCTTCCTTCAGAGACGGGCCCTCGCCGTTCTTGAACATCAAGCTTTCATCGAATAAGTGCGGTACACTAGCAGCGCCTTCGGTGACAGATAAAACTTTGGCGCGTGTAGCAATATCTTCGGCAGGGTCGCCGGTGCAGAAGGTGTAGTTGGGGGTTTGTAGGTACGGGCCGAGCTTGGCAATGGCGCGTGATACAAGAGCATAGTTGAAGTAAAGATTGCTGACGCGGTCGGGGAATTTATGCAGACGGTTGACGTAGCAGTCCAGGTTACGAGTCCATTCGCCAGTAAGCTGGTTGAAGTAGTCCCAGCACAGGTGAGTGTTGATACTGGCATGCATTCCCGAGACCACGCGGTAAAAGACACGTTTTTCCAAGCATTCCTCGTCGCCAAAAGTATTTACGGCAGCGTCGTTGGAATTATCCGTCAGGCCATTCTCAAAGACTTGCTGGCGACTGACAGCCTGGAGCACCTGTTTGAAATCGTGCACAGCGGGAACCTTGACAGGCGACGATTGGCCAAGATTGGCGTAATGGGGGAACGAGCTTCGCTGGAAGCAGTTTTCGCTATAAATTGTATCCCAGACTTGGCGAGCACCAGCGCCGGCATAGCCAGTGAAGCGCTCGGGGTTCCGCAACAGACTGACGTAGTCGCCTTTGGATGTTAGGCTTTCGTCTTCGGGTACGCAATAGTCCCGCTCGTCGAATTCATCATCATACTCCATGACACAGCTTTCACCAATGTTGTCGCCGAGGCTGCCCTGCAGCGGCTTTTGCGGCGAGCGTTCTTTGCGCTGGGACTTGGGCGGGTGCTTTGCGACGGGGCCTTCGAGCTTGCCGAGCTCTTTGGCGCGCCAGATTTCAGGAATATCCTTCTCATCATCGAGGGTTTCAACGGCACAGGCCTGGTTTCCACAGGTGCCGGCTTCGTCGTTCCAGAACGGACATTGTTTGTTAAATAGGTTGAGTCGGTAATGGGAGAAGAAATCGGTCGTGGTGACAAGGTCGTCGAGAAGAGGTTTGACGGCTCGGTTGAGATCCTCGAGGGTCGCATAGGATGCGCAGGCGTCGCTGACGATTGAGCGCGGGGAGATCTGGAGAGCACGAAAAGGTTGGTTTCTAGGGAGCGTAGGAAGAGGCGCTGTGGGAACTTACCATGCAGTCAGACTGCTCGACCGCCAGTGCAGGATGGGACAGGCCCAGCGTAGCAACAAGCAACGAAGACGGTCGCATGGCGGCGGGATCACAGGCGCGAGACGGGAACAACGTTGGCAAGGACTGGATAGTTTAGGGTTTGGGACGTTGAGCGATGGAGCAGAGACAGTGTCCGCACACAAGGGAAGAGTCTCAGTAGGCCCTGCGAGAATAGAAGCGATGGCCGCGCAGGAGAAAGAATGTGAGGTGCGAAGAGAAGATGAACAAAAGAGAGAAAGAAGATCGAGAGCCAGGACTGAAGGCAAAATGGAGCAGGTAAAGGATGACGTCTAGCTCGAGACAGAATAGAGAACAGCGTTGCTCTGGGATTGGCAGGCTAACAGATAAAAACGGGAGACTAGCAAAGGGGACCAGCAAAATGGAAATAATAAAGTTGCCACGTCGTGGGGAATATTCGAGAACAAAGAATGAGGATAAGAGAGATAACCTAGACTCCACCTCACTTGGCAACTGTGAGAATATCTATCAACGTCGCGAGGAAAATAAACGTCCCCAAGAGAAAAATGGGCAGATGGCCCACGTCCAGCGTCATCCAATCCCAGTGCCGATGTCTGGCATTATCGTTCCAGAATCATGTGTCTGTGTTGTGTTTAAGAGAGGCGTCTTATTGCGAGGGGTGAGGAAGACTGCCCTGGCCGGTCCCCGGTACTTGGTACCTGTGTTTCAGTTTTGCTTCACTGGACGCTAGAGGTACTGTGTACCGCCAGGCAGACCTAGAAGCACGAGCATGAACACGAACAAAACAGCGCACGTATTTGAGCTGCTGGGGTTTGCTCGTGTTGCAACTGCTGCAGTCGTGAAAATGCAAGCACAGCAACTGCTCAGTTATGCTCATACCTGAATGTCCAGTTATACACCGTCAACTAATGTGCCCTACAACCCTGGACGGGCTGGCTGGCTGGCTCCCGCTTGTCGCCTGTTCTAGCAATGTTTCTTTTTTTAGACCACATACACCACGCCCATATACACATGTACATACATACATGCAAATCGGCACCCCCACCCTCAAGTACGCACCGTGTAGTACAGGCTCTGCTACAGCACACAATCCCCGAATACAACCGGAGGCTCGGCCGCATTTTAATAGACTGACTATCTCTCTCTACCTTTATTCGGCCCAGAAGCGGGTCTACCGCATTTCCATATGTCATAACTTGTTCGTCCCACTCCGCTTCTTACAGCTTGGCTCGGATGTCGTCGTCTGCTTTGTAATCACAGCCAGGCACCAACCAGTCTTCCCTTGTTGAATGTAGATGTGTATTATTCAACTATATTTGCACATCCAATCCATACAACACACACCCGTACAATCTTGAATCCCTACACATCGCCCGGTGCCTTTCAGCTTGGTCCTGGCTCCATCCAAGTGAAACTCTACGCTGCTGGTTTCGTCTGCAACTTGACGTTGGCGTATGATCGACACCACTCTGTGAATACATATACCACGACCTACATTAAACAATCCTCGTACGAAACACAAACAAGGAAACAAAAAACAAGCCAAGGTGCTTTAAACTGACAGCATTGCATTCACGAAAAGACCTTGATATCAGCCAAAGAGAAGGGTCAGCTGCCCCTTGAGTGTCCAGGTCCTGAGTGGCGGTGACAACTGACATCTGCCCACTGCCCTTTGCCTCTCTCTCTCTCTCTTATTTGCCTTCCTCCTCCGTTCCTTTGGATAACATACCATGTATGGCCCCATACCCAGATCCAAAAGATGACATGGGATGAACCAACATTAAAGCCCAAGCGCCAAGTGTCACCATCAAGAGACAATGGGAGTTACTGGTTTCCAACTACCACCAAGTGCGCGTGGTTTGTCCATCCGTCTTTCTATAGTTATCCGGTCTACGGTCTTCATGGGCTGGCAACCAAAGGCTCGTGATCTGGTTTCCCTGAGCAGAAAAAAACAACAGTCGGCAAATCAAGGCACAGCGGGGACATAGAATTTCGTCGTCGATACGCGCCTTCGGCGTCCATGGTTTGTGGTGTTAAACTTTTATGAATTTTTAACAGGCTTTGTTGTTTGTTCGAAGTGGTATGGCAAGTTTTCTTTTTTTTAAGGTTGGAAATTAATAGGGCGCCTGTCGAAAAGCCAAAAGTTAGCATACGCCTGTGATAGCTCATGTGTTGGTGGTCGTCCTGCCGAGAAAGCCACGGTGTCGATGTTTGAATGACTCACTTGAACAGTAGAATGTGCGGTTCCGGCTCGTGCACTTCGTAATGTTCCCAACCGAGACTCTAAAACCCCAAATGTCAGCATTGCGTCTGTCGCGTTAGGAGCGTAATGTCTTGGACAGCAAAACGCCTGCTGCAGCGGCCTCGGCGCGCGGCAGCGTGTTATGCTCGCCCTCTACGCGATTGTCGTACCTGTGTGATACCGATAGAGCGCCACTCATCTTCCCATAGCAGCTTGAGAGTGCCTGTTCTCGGATCGCGATAGTCTTCAGGGATAGCGTTCAGCATGGCCTTGGGTATCTGGACGTGACGGTACTCGTATTCGTCATCCGAGTAACTAGACAATTGATGATGTTAGCCTGCAGGCAAAGATACGGTTTATTTTGAGGTTGTAGGCTGTTTGGTCGCGCTTTTCTTTTTGCCGTAGCACTAAGGTGGCTGGCATGCGAGAAAGGAGGCACGCAGGGCAACACAGCTTCGCGGTCGTGGGTGTAAACTCTTACCGGGAAGAGTAGATAATATGCTCGACAAATTCTTCAAGGTTGGCTCTCTCGGCGTCGGAGAGGATGCGCGGCACCTTGTTGCGCCGGGTGGTGTCGATTCCCAGAGGCATTGTGGCAGATAGGAGAGGCGGCTGCGAGAGGGCGATGATTCAAAGCAGGACGCGACGGGGGGGAACACGGCAGTCCCGTGATTAAGCTGCAACGACTGATTAGAGCTGAGGCGAATGGAGCGCGATGCGATGCAGCGTTGATGGCGGCCGTGAGAAGTCGTCGGTGAGTGGAGGGATGTTCGGATGGAGGGGAGAAACCAGGCCGGCGAGAAAATTAGGAGGGTAAAAAGGCGGCTTGGGTGGTCGATTGTCTCTGTTTCTAAACTCTTCTGTGGACAAAACGATAGAATGGCACGCGGAGAAAAAGAATCAGACGATACACAGTACGCAGCACACACGCGGCAGATCTTTCAGGACAGCTTGAGGGGAGAATGGGAACCTTGATAAGACGGCTTGTCTTGTAGGATAGGCTTTTTGTATCACTAAAAAAAAACAGTTACCACGGCAAGCAGATAATCCACGAGTTACATGGCCCCAGACGCGGACAAAAATGCGACTCGATTTCTCTCTGACGCCCAAACACTCTGAATCACCGCGCGGCACGAATTACCACGCTACACCACACAAATGAACTCCCGGGTCTCGATATATCTGACGGTGGCTGGCCTCGTGATCGCCGGTTGCATTGCACGCGGCTGCAGGTGCCGTGCCGCTCTGCTTCATGCCCACACTTTGCCCGAACAGCCCAACCCCCGGCCTAACCCTCGGTTGGTCGGATCACGTGATTTGTTTTCGAACCCTTGAACCCTTGTCGCGTCCCAGCGTAACGCCGGCCCAACCCAACCCACAACCAACAAGTATCACAAGATTTTGGCGCAGCTCCAGCCTCCAACCTCAGCTTACCGCATTGAACAATCTGCTGAACCGCCGCCCCAACCCCGATTTCCACGAAATCAATTGAACGACCCCATCTGCGGCATCGCATCACAACATCTGCATCGCGCCTGACGATCGTTTTCCAGCAGTGTACTCTTTGAAGTTTTTTTTTGCGCCCGAAAATTGCAGGGTTCGCGCCATTGGAGACTCAACGCGCCTTTCTTCAGTTTTGTCAACTCCGCATCGAGATCCAGCATAAAACGACTCCCGAGCAAAATCCCGACTGCGGCGCATTCTCTGCCCTGAAATCCGGGTGTCTGCGGCTCTGTAATTTGGCGTGTGAAAAAGCTAGCGACATATATCCTTGACGCGCGATTTGGCTTGGTTTCCACTCACGTCGCTAAGACGTCCGTTGCAGCATAAGGAGCGCAATGGAAGGCCTCAAGGTAAGCCTCGATAAACACGGGCATCAAATGCGAGCTGCCAGCCCTTCAGCGTGTCTCTGCGCTGGGAGACCACCACCAAAACTCATATTCACAACCACGCGATCCATGCTGACAACCCTCTCCGTCAGGCCATTGCCGACAAGGGCGAGAGCCCCGCCATCACAACCGAAGCCGGCCTCAAGTGCCTGGCCGCCATCCGCAAAACAGCCGATAAATCGTAGGTCCCCCCCGGACCCGCCCGTCCGATCGTCTCCCAGACTAACACATCATCCCCAGCGGTCGCAAAATCTGCACACTCTTCGAGGCTCTGCCACCCCGCGACGCCGGAAATAAAGCCTACTACAAGAGAACACGCCTGCCCATCTCGCTGCAGACGATCGAAGTGAAATTGAACGCTGAAAAGTACAATACCATGACCGAGGTTGAGAGCGACCTCAAGCGCATGGTACAAAATGTCAAGGAAGCCAACAACAAAAAGTCACAAGCCTTTGAGGATGCTGAGCGTGTGCGAAAGGCTGTCAGTAACTACATGGTCAAACACAACCCGGCATATCTGGACCGCACTTACTCGGCCTTCCCGACGCCTCTCCCGCCGAGCGATGACGAGGAGATGGCCGACGCTAGCGACAGCTCTGAGCCTGACCAAGACAAGATGGATGTGGACGAGGATCCAGACGACCAAGGAAAGACGCCGAAAAAGTCCCAAGAAGAAAAGGGAGGCGACGAATCAGGAGACGAGTCGGCCGAGGACGATGACGACGGCGATGAAGATGACGAAAGCCCTGCCTCAATGCCGCCAATTACCCCGGCAAAGCGACGCGGCCGGCCTCCTCGAGCAGCCGTATCCGCTGCCTCCACAATCGCCAGCGGCACCCGCCACTCTACCAGGACACCAAACAAGACCTCGGCCTCTTCCACACCAACGCCCTCCACCGCCAAAAAGTCCGAAGAGGAGCTGCTCAAACTCTCCTACAAGGACCTGACCTTTCAAGAGGGACAGGAGAAGATTGTCGAGGAGCTCCTCCACAAGGAAGAAGAGGGCTATCACGGGCCATACTACGAAGCCTTTATCAATCTCCCGCCCCGTGAGCTCAAGGACTACTATCAGGTTATCTCGGAGCCCCTGTCGCTACGTAAACTAAAGAAGCATGTACAGGGCTTCCAGTCTAAAAAGGTCACCACTGGTGTGACGCCCTTTCGCACATGGAAGGCCTTGGAGGAAAAGGCCAGTCTATTGTGGTCCAATGCCTACTACTACAACGAAGAAGGTAGCGAGATTTATGATATTGCGAAGGATCTTGAGGTTTGTGCTCCACTACAATGTCCGCCATTTTCAAAACACCAATTAACCAGTAGATCAATAGAACTTCTTCAAGAAACAACTCAAGGATGCCAAGGCTCACATCAACGAACCCGCTCCGTCCGCCTCTGCCACCAAAGTCATCCTCAAGTCCCGGACACCGACCACCGCACCACCCTCCAAGATAATCCTCCACGCCAACCGCAGCCGCCGAGATGACACGCCCGAGTCGCCCGCCATAGTAGTCAAGCGAACCAAGGATGAACACAGAGCCTCTGCCACACCTGTCTCCAGCCGTGAACGCTTCAAGATCAAGACAGCTACACCAGCCCCTGCGAGCGCAGCATCCGAGAGCGATAGCAGAGAGGACGACGGCGATGAGGAGATGGAGGACGCCGGTGTTGATGTAGAAACAAGCGACAAGGAGGCTGAGCCTGAAGCCGAGGCTCCTGAAAAAGAGGCGGAGCCGGAGGAGCCGCCGGCTGTAAAGCTCAAGCCTGTATCACTGACCCGATACCCTGGCAAGAGTAAGTATCCGCAGCCCAACCTTCCCTTACTAGACCTACTCACTAATCATGTCCTCTTTCCCCCAACCATAGCCAAAAACGACGCTAACCTACAGCGCGTCGCCTTCCAAACCATCAACATGCACAACAAGCCGCACCAACTCATCATGTCTGCACACAACTCCGAGATGCGTCAGCACCACAGCTACCACCTGGACGGCACATTCCTCAACCAAAAGATGCGCATCGTGCCCAAGACGGCGCCAGGCCTGTTCAAGAACCGCTTTGTGCGCTTCTACATCGCCGCCGACAAAATGCAGCTTGAACCGTCCAACTACACCGACTCTCCACACGAGTACTACTTTGAGACGATTCTGCACCGCGGCGTCAATACGATGGAGGTACATTGTATTGCTGGGCCGCCCGAGGGGTCGCAGCTGCCGGACGGCGCGCGCTACGAAGTCGAGGTAATGTCGGCCAGCTTTAATGTGTACTCGGGCTATTAGCTGGCCCTTGATGCCATGCCCTGTTCATGTCACTTTTTATCTCTTTGGTTGTTTCTTTCTCTTCTTCATTTTTGACAGGACTGGTGTTTTGTTGTGAGCCGGTATAATAACTGGAGGCCCGACTGGTGTTCTTTTTCATGTTTGTATCTCTCTTTTTCTCATCCACATGTACTCTGTTCACTGGCTCCCTATCTACATACCTTCTGTTGTCTATCTTCTTGCCTACACAACATTAAAGTAAATCTTGACTTGTACCTCGTTGGACCAACCACTGCGGAGTTCCATCTCTTTCCATGCACCTTCAACATCGATTTCGAGAATGTTGGGGTTAACTTTGCTAATGGACACCGTGTGGGGAGGAATAACTTGACCCATGATGATAACAAGAAAATGTTTGTCGATAGACATATGAGGTAGCTTGGAGATGTAGATGCCTGCACCGCGTTAGCTATCGTATCCCATTTCATCATCTGTCTCGGCAGGGTCGTCTTACCTAGCATGCCTAGGGCCTTGATGAAGACTTCGATATGAACTCTCCCTGTTTCCAGCTGTATAATGTTGTTACTGAGGACAGCCGCAGCGCCAGTCATCTTGTCCAGGAGTCCCAGCGTAGCTACATCAACTGTGGTGTCGTGTCTGCCCTTGAAAGATGAAAGCTGATAGGCTGTGAGGATTTCATAGCCACGCACATCAAGGGAGACCCCGAAGACGGAAGAAGAACTGCTGGGGTTCATAGCGCGAGATGTCTTGCCAGAGTTAAACCCACGCACAATGTACTCGTGAGTTGAAGGCTTGCGAATACCCGAGAAGGCGGTGAGATGCACCAGTTCAGTCAGTTGTCGTGAAGAGACGTTGAACACGCCCATGATGGGATATCCAGAGGCTCCTCCTAAATGCAGACAGTGGCGGATGAGCTAACTAGATGCATGTGTTGTGGGTGAGATGAGGAGACTTACCATGATAGCTAATGACCTTGAGTAGAACGTTATCGTGGTATCCCACATACGGATCGGCCGCTCTTGCTACGGCATTAGGCCGGAGAACAATTGTACGTCCCCGTATTGTCTCAGCCGTCATCTTCTTGATCAAATCAAGGTTATACTCGCCAGGAGCATCCGTGATGTACACCGGGCCACCGCTCACACAGCGAGCTGCAGCGTGAAACTCGGCATACTCATGGACCGTCTGAAACATGTCCCAGTCTGGGACCACATTGAGATAGCGGCTCAGCAGACTATTATAGGCATTAGCCCATACATGCCACGGATGGGATGCTGGCACATGGGGGAAGAAGTCATCAGAGTTGCGCACTACGACCGGCGGTTTGGTGCGCGGCAACTGTGAGTGAAAGATGATTTGTGGCGTTTGTGACATGCAGGAAACAACATTGTTGCTAAACCATCGGAGGCAAGCCAGAGACCAAGCATCCTGGTATGCCTTACTCAGACATCGGCGGTCACGGGCCGTGTTGAAGGCGTCAATCATGCATTGGCCGTCGGTCTTGACGCCGTCTACCCCACAGGAAGACAGAAAGGAATAGAAGTCAGAATAGAAGCGAGTGACATCATTGGCTGATATGACGTGCATAGAGCCACGCGCGTCGTGTTTTCGAGACGCCTCAACTATCTGATACTTCTTACTTATTTCTCCACCAGGCGAGATGCCGCCCCAGTATCCTGTAGCAGGTAGTTAGTAAGTGACTCTAGAGCTTATACACATGTGAGATGTACCGAGAAGCGTATGCCACACTGCTACATGCTTGATATGTGGATGTTTGGATTTAATGTTGGCTACGGTTTTCTTGAGGCCTTCAGGAAATGCCGAAGCTAGGGCCTCAAACCGAGTCATCCTGAACATAGACTGGTCGTTGCCATTTCGATCAATTGACTGCCAGTTGTCGTCTATGATCAACGAAGATATGTTGATGTTGTTTGAAGCTAGCTGATCCAAGGCATCATATAGCTTCTGGTTAGTGAGCTGCTGGCCAAGGGCGTTCCAAGTGCCTGTTAGAGAGTATCAGTATGTGATTCCCGCAGCATTTATGCATTGTAGGAAGTTATCCTTACAATATCCCAGCCCATCATACCAGGTTTCTCTCCACATAACCTTGGCTTCATCTTCCGCGGCCACAGTCTCGAGGGTCTCGGCAGGTGCGCTACTAAATCCTTGCACCAAAAGTCTGGCCTCGTAAACTGCTGCTGCGATGGCATTTTCAACCTCGTAGCATGCGGCTACAACTAGGGTAGCCAACTGGCTTACTTCCCCGTCATTTCGAGTCTATCGCCAAATCGTTAGAATGGAAAGCAAAATACAAAAAAAGGAAATATCACTTACATAAAATGATAGACTTCCATTTGGTTTAGACTGGATAAATGTGGTTACATCGTTCACACCACTAACAGCCAAGAGTACAAGACTGGCGCCCTTGGAGTTTAGGAAAGATGATAGAATGACAGGCTTATCACTGGTCAGTATGTCCTTTCCATGTACCGGACACAACCACGGCTCGGAAGCCCGAGCGAGGCCAAAAGATCTTGAGCTTAGATGTCAGCTTGGGAATGTTTGTGTGCATTATTCGGTGAGCTTTACTTAACGCATCCCCCCCATGGGATACCAATGGAAGTTTCCGTGAACACGGGCTCCATAGACGTCTCAGCATCCACATCAAGCTGGAGTCTCCAAACATTGGCTCCTGGAGACTGGCTAATGCGAGATTTTACTGATAGGGCAGGGTTGAGGTGTCTAATTATGTCGGTAATATTTGAAGGGATCTCTGATGTCTTGAGGTCAGTTGTAATGATGGTTCCATCGGCCATGCCCGTTTCTTCCTTTACCCATCGCCATGGCTGGTCTGGACCCGAGCGGTATTTGAAGGTGAAGCTGAAGGTCCTGTCGAGAGCCACTGACTGTGAGAACACAAGACGCTCGACATTGTCAGAAGCCTGTTGTAGGAAGCTTAGGATTGGCGGAGATGATTCTGGTAGTACAAGAGGCGACATTGGAATCTCATGCCAGTATTCATTACTTCCAACATGGCTCCACAACGAAACCTCCCACTGTTCATGTAGTCCCAATGGCGGTATCTCGAGTACGGCAATAAACGGCAGTTCTTGGGCTGGTAGTTGAGTGACTTGGGCTAGTGGAGGGTAACTTGCCAGGCGGACCAGCATATCGTCGCTGGGCGCCACTGAGGGTGGGGCAATGAAGTGAGATACAAAGGCCTGCTCTTCCCGGCCCTGAATGACATGGGCTTGTTCAAGAACGGTCATGGCTGGCTTGAGAGGCGAGAGAAATCGAGCGAGGGAGATGTAAACAGCTAGTACAGCAAATCACGCAGCACGGCACGTTAACGATGGCAATGTAGAACAACGGTAGTAATAGTGGTTATTAGTAATGAAAGAATATCTAACTGCAAGAGAAGGTGCCAGTGGAGGTTGAGTGTGCTCTGGCTTCTGAGGAAAAGGGGGCAAGCGTCTTGATCACAAGCAACTTGAAGAATGACGTTGCTGTGAGGTTGAACTCGATGCATTCCCCCGCGATGAGATATGCAACTATCCAGCATATGTAGTTGGCAGACATGGCGGGCATCAGCCAATGGCAGAGCAGATAAAAAGACAGCCCAAAAAAAAAAAGAGGAGACAAGACAGAACGCCCCAGACCACCAACCATCCATGCGCTGTCAAGTCTTCTCGCAGCCAAGCCAGCACTGCACAAAACGCCCCGCCGACCGGCCAAGCGGACGCGAGCATTGTTGCGATGTGACGGCTGGCTGGCAATTTTGAGCCGCCAATTTTCCCCCGGTAAATTTTGCTTTATTCTGGCTTTTCCTGGCTTCAACCCCGTTTAGGCAGAATGCGGGGCCGCTGGGTGGGCTTTTCAAATGCTGGGTCTTTGATTGGCGGCGCCACAGCGCGCCACAGGCTCGTCTGGCTCGGAGCAGGTCGGAATTCTGTGCGTGGGTTAGCATGTTTTTTTAGAATTTTCCTGGCCTGGGAAGCAAGGCACCCAGAAAGAACCTCCAGTAAGCTTAGCCGTGGACCTAGCGAGAAAATCACTTCATCAAACCACTCACTGCCTTGTGTTGTCCAGTGTTTTTTTTTTTTTTGGGAGAAGATTCTTGTTTGTCCAGCCGACCGGCCTTCCTTTCACGCTTCGCCCACCTCTTGTGCCCTTCTCACCCTTTGCCGGCTTCCTCTTCTTCTCCTTCTTCCACTTCTCCTTTCTTGCCGCCCCATCCTCACAGTCGCTTTCGCAATGGCGTCGCGGAGACTAGCTCTGAACCTGTCCAACGGGCTTCGCAGCCGCGCTGCGCCCGGCCTTTCTCAGTCTCTGAGACGGGGCCTCGCGTCGCCCGCCGCTGCCGGCAGCGTCTTCGGCAAGACTCAGACCACCACTCTGAAGAACGGCCTGACGGTAAGCCCATGCCATCCGCCCCCTCGAGTCCCTCCCCTATCCCGATTCTTGCCGGCCTGCTCCCGGCCTCGCCAACTCCAGATCCGCCGTGTCCCGCCCGCCGGAGCCCATTGGCCTGTCACATTTGACCATTACTAATCACCACACTCCCATTTGCTTCACAGGTCGCTACCGAGCACATGCCTTGGCTCCAGACCTCGACCGTCGGTGTCTGGATTGATGCCGGCTCCCGGGCCGAGACCCCAGAGACCAACGGAACCGCCCACTTCCTCGAGCACCTGGCCTTCAAGGGCACCACCCACCGCACCCAGCACCAGCTGGAGCTGGAGATTGAGAACATGGGTGGCCACCTCAACGCCTACACCTCGGTGAGTCCCATTTGTCTGAATCCGACATGAACCCCCTCCTTTCCGATACACAAATTTTCTTGGCTTTTCCTGGCCACTATTGATTCTGGAATCCCGAGTTCCGTCCAGCCGATCCACAAATATATGCTAGGAAAATACGCCCAGCCATTGATTTCCCCGACTGACCTGTTTGTCTTCCCAGCGCGAGAACACCGTCTACTTCGCCAAGGCCCAGAACTCCGACGTCCCCCAGTGCGTCGACATCCTTGCCGACATCCTCCAGAACTCCAAGCTTGAGGAGGCCGCCATTGAGCGCGAGCGTGATGTCATTCTCCGCGAGTCCGAGGAGGTCGAGAAGCAGGTCGAGGAGGTCGTTTTCGACCACCTGCACGCCACTGCCTTCCAGCACCAGTCCCTGGGTCAGACCATCCTGGGCCCCCGCCAGAACATCCGCGACATCACCCGCACCGAGCTCACCAACTACATCAAGAAGAACTACACTGCTGACCGCATGGTTCTGGTTGGTGCTGGTGGCATCCCCCACGAGAAGCTGGTTGAGCTGGCCGAGAAGAACTTCTCCGGTCTTCCCGTCAGCACCCCTCTGACCTACGCCACCGAAAAGCCCAAGGCCGACTTCATTGGCTCCGATGTCCGTATCCGCGACGACACCATGCCCAGTGCCAACATTGCTCTCGCCGTCGAGGGTGTCAGCTGGAGCTCTCCCGACTACTTCACCGCCCTGGTCACCCAGGCCATCGTCGGCAACTACGACAAGGCTCTTGGCAACGCCCCCCACCAGGGCAGCAAGCTGAGCGGCTGCCTGCACAAGAACGAGCTGGCAAACAGCTTTATGTCCTTCTCGACTAGCTACAGCGACACTGGGTACGAACAAAATAAGCCCCCTTGATTGAGTCGGGACTCGACACGCAAATAATGCTAACATTTTCTTCTCTCTCTCCATAGTCTGTGGGGTATCTACCTTGTGAGCGACAACACCGACAACGTCGACGATCTTGTCCACTTCACCATCCGCGAGTGGATGCGCCTGTGCACCAACGTTGGCCAGGCTGAGGTTGAGCGTGCCAAGGCCCAGCTCAAGGCTTCGATTCTGCTGTCTCTGGACGGCACCACTGCCGTTGCCGAGGACATTGGCCGCCAGATCATCACTACCGGTCGCCGCATGTCGCCCGCCGAAATGGAGAAGTCCATTGACGCGATCACCGACAAGGACGTCATGGACTTTGCCAGCCGCCACCTGTGGGATCAGGACATTGCCATCAGCGCCGTCGGTAGCATCGAGGCGCTGTTCGACTACCAGAGACTGCGCAACACCATGAAGCCCAAGTTCTAAGCTTGAACAAAACCCAGAGTTAGGCTAATGAAGGAGGGGTTTGTGTCATCTCTTGCTCTTGTCGTGCCATAATCATCTGCTGCTATCTCGTGTCTTGGTTACTCTTACTGCCTGGGTTAGCACATGTGCCCTCTGCCTTTCCTTGAATTCGGTTTCCATTTCCTTTTTTCCTTCCATTATTTCCTTCGTTACTTGGTCGTCTGTCTGTCTGGGCTTCCGAGGTGCAGGCGTTTTATACATATGGTCTTTGTCCTTGGTTCACCACCTATCTATCTACATAACCGCTACCTCTACCTTCTCCTCTACCTCTCTTCCATCTTATATCCCATTGTTTTATTACATTTCTTTTTCTGGCTGAAAAGATATATTCTACCTCCTTCTCACTTTCTCTCCATATACACACCCTCTCTCCCTTGTCCCACAAGTGTCGTATGTGAACCAAACCAGCGAGACTCATCTTTTTTTCTTTTGTGACACAGACCATTTGTCATAACTAGTTCCTGTATACGTCCTTTTCAAAGATGGCGACTCAAGCCCAAGGAACCAGCCGAAGCAATGTACGATTGAATGATTATAAAAAAAAAAAAAGAAGAAAAGGAAGCAGAACGCAAGAAAGGAAAAGACCGTGTGGTAAGGGGGAGACGAAGGGGCAAATAAACCAGAGAAGAGGGCCGACTGGAAACAAAACTAAAAAGGCGTATTCTGTTCCCTTTTTTTCATTCCTTGCTTCTCTTTGTTTTCTTGCGGCAGACGCCTGTGCCCTTGCTTAGGCTCACATCTCAAGATCAAAAAGAAAAGGGAAGAAAAAAGACCGCCGTGCTTGTGTACTTCTGTTGTATCACCACATCTAAAGCGTTAGAGTTGGGGGGGGAGGAAAGGGTGGGTGTTTTCTTTTATTGCTGCCGTGCGTTTCTGCTCTTGTCTTTTTCTCTATACATTTATTCATTTCACTTTGACTTTGACTTTAGCACTGTCGTTCTATTTGGTCTTGACCAGAGATAGAACACTTGAAGCTGGCTGGATGTTGTGACATTGATGGTGTAGCGATACCGTAAGCAACCTCAATGTGTAGCATTTTTACATGACAATCATGAGACTATGTACTTGAGCAAAGGCAAGATGACGACACGCACAGTTTTATACATTCATGAACGAGCCACATCTACCATGGGCATCATCTACACATAAAGGTCTTTTTTTAAGGAAATCGAAAGGTAATAATAAACAAACATCTACACATGACCTTTCTCATGGCATCGCACGCCCAACGAAAAAGAAACATCTGTTTTTGTACAGCCCCAAAGACGCTCCGCTCTCTCTGCCTCTCCGCCCTCTAGATCTTGTTTTTGTTAATATAGTCCAGGCGAATGCCGACAGCCCGTTTGTGGGCATCGAGCTCTTCGACGCGCGCAAGCTCCATGACTGCGCCGCCAACATTCTTCAAGCCTTGTGCGCTCAGGTTCGAGCTGGTGATGTGCTTGACGAAGGACGCCAGGTTGAGGCCAGAGTACTGGCGGGCGTAGCCGTAGGTAGCTGTATTGGAACGGAAGCGTGTTAGTAATTTGTGCGCTGGTGGAGAGTTTCAAAGGGAAGGGAATAGGGGACTTACGCAGGCAGTGGTTCACGCCGGCAGAGTAGTCGCCGACACTCTCGGGCGTCCATTGGCCAATGAACACGCTGCCGGCATTCTTGACCTGGTCGACAAGCTTCTCAGCGTTGTCGACCTGCAGGATCAAATGCTCGGGAGCATACTCGTTGCTGATTTTCATTGCCTCATCGGTATCCTTGACAAGAATGGTGACCGAGTGGCTGATGGAGCCTCTGACGGCGTCAATGCGCGGCAGTGCCATGGCCTGGTTGTGCAGCTCGTCCTCGATCTCCTGCAGGCGCTGGGCGCTCAACCCGGCGCCGAGGAGAATGACCTGCGAGTCCTTGCCGTGCTCAGCCTGCGATAGCAGGTCTGATGCGACAAAGGCGGGCACAGCATTGTCGTCGGCGATGACGAGCACCTCGGACGGGCCGGCAGGCATGTCAATGCTCACGCAGGCGTTGGTGTCGTTGCTGATGACCATCTTGGCCGTGGTGACAAACTGGTTGCCGGGGCCGACAATCTTGTCGACCTTGGGAATTGACTCGGTACCGTAGGCCAGCGCGGCAACGGCCTGTGCGCCGCCAGCCAGGACAATGCCTTCGGCGTTGGTCTTGTGCGCGACATAGACAACCTCGGGCGTGGGCTTGCCATCGGTGCGGGGAGGTGTGGCGAATACTAGACGCTCACAGCCCGCAACCATGGCGGGCACAGCAAGCATTAGGGCGGTAGAGGGGAGCACAGCGGTACCGCCGGGGATATAAAGACCAACAGCCTCGATAGGACGCACGAAGCGACTGCAGACAACTCCGGGCATGGTCTCGACCTGGAGAGGCTTGTCCTCCTTCTGGGCGACGTGGAACTTGCGAATGTTCTCAAACGACAGGTCAATAGCAGCCTTAGTCTCGGCGGGCAAGTTCATCAGCTCAGGAGCAAAGGGAGCCTTCAGGTAGGACGACTCCAGGGTGGTGGCCTTCTCGAAAGTACGGGTGTACTTGAGCACAGCAGCATCGCCGTTGTTTTTGACGTCCTGAATGATGGGAGTAATTATGTTGACAATAGCGTCAGGAGACCGCTGGGCAGGGCGTCTTAGGGCTTCGGTGATCTCGGCAGCGGAAACCTTGGCGACATCGATGCACTTCATGGAAATGCGCTCATTGGCGGCAACTTCAGGAACCGGGGCGGGAGTGGGAGCAGGGGCCGCGGGGACTGCAGGAGTAGCTGTAGCAATGCCCTCTTTCTCTGCCCACTTGCCCTTGGCATCACCCTTCCTCCGCTTAACCTTCAGGCTCTTGGCATCCAAATTTCTCTCGATATCGGACAGAGTGACACCCGAAGCAACAACTTTGGTCATGGCAAAGTAGAACAAGTCAGCAGCTTCCCACGAGATCTCCTCAGCATCCTTGGCATCACACAGCTCCTCAGCCTCCTCCATGATCTTGGCACGTAGTAGCTTCTCGTCCGAGAAGAGTCTGGCAGTGTATGAGCCGGCAGGGGCAGATTCTTGGCGCGCCTTGAGAGTGGCCTCGAGCCTCGACAAGCCGCGCAGTTCACCAAAGCAGCCAAACTGCTCAAGGTGGCAGAAGCGGCCCTTTTGGCGGATGACAAACTTGAGCGCATCCATGTCGCAGTCCAGCGAAATGCTGACAAGCTCCTGTGTGTCGCCTGAAGTCAGGCCCTTGACCCACAGGCCGCGCTTCCGGCTCTGGTAGACGCCTGCGGCAGTCTTGACAGCCTCGTTGACCGAGGCAGCGCTGCTGTATACCAGACCCAGCGAAACTTCCCGCTCGTCGACAACGACAGTGGGTAGAAGACCGTCGGTCCGGTCGCTCTTCCAAAACAGGGCAAAGAGCTTCTCTAGAGGCAGCCTATCGCCAGCCTCGGCCTCAGCAGCAGTAGTCAGGCTTGATGACGGCAGCACAGCAATGACTCCAGCAGCCTTGGCAACCTCGAGCGTCTTGGTAAGCTCAGCGGCAGTCGAGCCCGAAACCCGGACAAATACAGGGCCCTTGGCAGCCTTGACCTGAGCCTTGAGCGCAGCAACATCAACAGCGGCAGCATCAAAGACCTCCACCAGCGAAGCAGAGGTGATGTCAGCGGTGCTCTTAACAATGGGGAGCACGCGGGAGCCAAACTCAGTAAACTCGGCAATGCTATCAGCCGGCACAAGCACAGCACCGACGCCCTGATTCAGCAGCGTGGCGACCTCATCGTAGGCGAGGCCGGTGCCATTTACAAAGGCCTTGGAAAGCGAGGTCTGCTTGGGAACGCCGGAAGCAGAGTCGTATAGCACAGAGCCCAGAATGGACAGTTCAGACGCTGTCAGACCCTCGCTCGGGGCCGAGGCAGAAACGCTGACCACAAACGGCAGCGGCAGAATGGTCTCCATGATCGACGGTGTTTTTGTTGTGTGGAATGAGCAAGACAAGAGAGAAGGGGGGAGGGGTCTGTAGGGTAAAAGAAGATGGAAGGTACCACAAGATTGTGAGATGAAAACAAGCCGAGTCTTGACCTAAGAAAAGCAACTGCTAAATTCCACTGGGCCAGTAGAATAACTAGTTAATAGTTGCATGTGTAAATCTTTTTTTCTACTCTCTATAACTACCGAAATTGGCCTCTGAAAGTCCTGTTCGGCCTCTAAAAAGGACTGTAAAATTCCACCGCAATGCGTGGAAACTCAACCAATGACTCAGCATGCATTTGGTTCCAAAAGCATTACTCCTGCATCGGAACTTTCTGCCCTATGAGTCTTCATGTTCAATACTAGCTCGGACAAACATGTAAGTCTACGGCCAGGCTATTTTTGTCTCGCCAATTGGCGTTTTCAGTGCTGATAATCGTTCCACATTGCCCTTCTTCATGAGTCAACGAACTCACATTCGTGACGTTGAGCGCGGGGTACTTTTTTTTCAAAGTGGGATGTCAAAAAGTGATGTGCTAGGGTTATCTTCATGCAAAGTGACAAAGATGGTCAGATGCAAGTGATTAAATTTGTATTATCTTATCGCTTATCTTATCTAGACATCCAATCCACTTTTATGCAGGCTTCCTTTGTCCAACCATCACAAGGCTGAACTGGACTTGTTGTAATAAGCTATCGCAAGCTATGTGCCTTGACATTTCTTGTTACGACTTCTGCTGGGCACCATCACAATTGGATCCCAACCAGCCAGCCTCGCATTCATATACTTGATGTAGCGACTTCTACCAGACGTCCCTCTGATCTTTTTCGGCATCGCAACCTTTGGTAGTCCTTGGTTTTGTCGACGCGCCGACCCTAAAGCTCCTTCACCCGAAACCAGTTCGTCCTTATATTTCTCCATTTCCAGCCCTCGGCGGCAGCATCGGCACAGTCATAGCAATCACTATGGCCTCGATATCAGCAAGCCAAGCAAACGGCATCAGCACGCCCGGCGCTTCCATGACCACCGACCCAACTGTTTCTACCTCCACCATCAATGGCGCTTCCACCACCAACCCCGCTGACGATACAGCGGCCGACGGCAGCAATGGCGACGGCAACACCAATGAAAAGCCTTCTTCGGCGCCGCGCCCACGCGACTCGCGCGTCATCGAGCTACTCTTGACATCGCAGGGCGTAACCTCGTACGAATCACGCGTGCCGCTAATCCTCATGGACTTTGCCTACCGCCACACATCGGCTGTCTTGAGCGATGCGATCCACCTCTCCAACGATCCCATTACATCCGGGAAACAGGCAACGTCAGCTGCAGCTGGTGCTGAGCCCGTCGTCTCGGCCACGGCTATAAAATTGGCCATTGCCGCGCGGCTAGGGTACCAATTCCGCGGTGGAGGCGCGGGCGGCGGCTTGAGCAAAGAGTGGCTGCAGGAGCTGGCCCGCGAGCGCAACAAAGTCGCCTTGCCCAAGGTGTCGCAGAACGATTGGGCCGTGAGGCTGCCTAGCGAACGGTTCGTTCTGAGTGGTCTGGGTTGGGGCCTGGCCGACCGCTGGGAAGAAGAGGGTCAGGAAAGTAGCGACGATGACGAGGATGATGAGATGGAAGATGCCATGGAGGGCGTGGAGAAGACCAAGGACGAGGATGTTGGCGGAGATGGAGTCGAGGGCGGCACGTTGGAGGATGTCTTTGGGCAGAATGTGGACGTGGACATGGATGAGGATATGGACACAATGGACACAGCCTAGGCCAGGGTCGGCACGGCATGACCAATGCCGGCAGAAGGACAGTGCAACTACAGTTGTGTCTACTTTGCTTGATGTTGTTGTTTGTGTAGTTCTGATATACTCACAGGTCGATGGGGGTTTATTGCTTGCGTATGGAGTTTAGGCGTCGTTTACTTGGTTTTTTTGGGGAGGGCTTTTTAGAACATGCGGCACGGGAGTCCCCGAGTCAACGTCAAGAATGGCCCTGGGGATATTTCCGGATTCCGTGGTTAGTTGGAAGAACAATACAGACATTGTTTTATGTATCTATATTACAGCCAATAGCCCATGGCACCGGCCATTACGGTAGGTCTGGACTTTGGCGCTCAGCTAGGCGGAGGCAAGAGGAAGAGAGGCGAGAATCGAGACTCCAGCTGCATCAAGAGTTGCTAATGTCCAGCATGCATGTCACAAGGATTCTCTGGCGCTGGCTCGGCCAGGCGGTGAGGGCAGATGGGAGCACGGCGTCTGGCGGACTCTCAAGGACATTAACCCTGCCGCGTACAGCCCTATTCATCACGTGACTCTCATTGATGCCCATATCGGGCTAAAGGCATGATTAAAGTGCCAAATGAGGTCATTTGTTACAACGCCCGGAATGCGTAGCAGTGAGAATGAAACTGTGTCGACTGGCAGACGTGCACAGGCTCTTTGGCATTGTGCGGCCACTGCGACCTTGACGACAACATATAGGGTTTGTGCTCGCCCCCTTCTCCGCTCCTTTGTCCTACTGTCTTGCTTGCTTGCCGCCCACCGTCCGAGCCGTGCGATGGGATCCCTTTACAGGCAAAGGGGTTGACTGAAGCGGACAATGGCCAAAGATGTGTTTCCTTTTTCCTGCGAAACATGCCCATGAATGGGTGCAGGAGCAGGCTCTGGGACTGGTTCACATGTCTCAAAGGGTGTAAGTGAGGAGGCAAGCGAAACACGGTTGTCCATACGCTTCCAAGATGCCCACAGACACCACTCTCAGGCAAAGGGTGGTTACTCCTGGCACTCCTGGCACTCCTGGTTCTTTGGCACTAGTTAACCACTGCTACTCCTGCTGTCACACCACCGAACAAACCGGGCAACCAACCAACTGGATGCTGGGCTGGATGCATGCACCTGGCCATAGCGGCTGAGTGGGTGCATCCCCAGGCTTGCATTAACCACGTTGTCTTCCCTCCTGGACCTGAAAGCGCCGATGTCTTTTTTTTCCTTGCTCTGCCTCTTTGTTCTCTGGATCGCTCTATCCACAACAGGCCAAGCGAAAGGGAGGCGGGGGAGGGGAGGAGAAGGATGGATGCGCAAGGCAGACTCTAGTGCACATCACCGACCCAATTGTCGTAGTAGGCCGGGGCACATGTGCACTCACTTTATGCTCGACTTGTGCTTGCTTGCAGTGCTAGTTCCGCTCAAAGTCGTGGAGTCCCGGTCTGGGCAGTGCTCTTCTCTGCATTCAGCCCCAGATAGTGCGATGCATGCGCTTTTATGCAGCCTCAGCTTGTGTATCAAACCTTGAACCCTCCACCCACTGGCCCAGCTCTGTGACAGCACAGCATTATGCATGCGCTCTACCGGGCTCTCTCTCTAACTTGTAGCTGGCGGACCGCGCAAACTGCCCGGAAGGACTCTTGACATTGAGATCTGCGCCTCGGCCTACTGCGCCTGGCGTTTGGAAGTCGAAACAGCCCAAGACACTCGCTCCAGGTGCTTCATATAGCATGTACAATTACTGCTCCAGGCACCCAGGACCCAGCTGCAGACTTGTATTGTAATCCATTGCCAGCTCCACAGGGTCCTGTTCCGTCTGGGTCTTGTTCGGGTCTTGTGTTTACCCGCCCATGCCCCTCTTCCCTGCTCGTGCCATTCTCCGCCATTCTGGCTATATCCTTCCGCAGTATCGAATTGCCGCGAGCCAGTTTGGGTTTCATATTGCCCTGTCTCATGGCCGGCACCTCCACCGGCACCACCTCTTTGCTACACCTCTCGTGCTCTCTCGCCTACTCCGCTGCCCATTGTCCCCTCCCTCCCTCGTGGTGTCTTCACCGTTCGAGTATTGATTTGGTCTGCCTTGTGTGCCATTTTCATTGTTCCGTCCGTCGAGTTAGTTACTCGGGCAAAAGACCGCCCAATCCTGCCCAAAAATCCCGTCATTTCTGCCTACGTGGTGGGTGGGTTTGTTCTCTCTCTGTCTAGGTCCGTCTGCAGCGGTTCTGGTGGTGAGCTGTGAGGCCTATATGTCAACACATGATTTGGTTATATAGCCCCCCCCTTCATCTATGTCACTTGCCAAGGACCTAGCGTTTATATTCCGCACCCTATATCACGATATTTATATCCTGGACCGCCCGTATCTCTTGGAGTATTTTCTTTTGCTCTGACCAGACAGCTTGCCATCATTGCCTTCTGTTTCACTGCAGGCTCTTCTTCAACTCTCTTGCTTCTGCCTCCAATCCTTGTCCATCCTTCCAGTCAAGTCACGATGCCGCCTAGCTTCTCTTCAGCTGTCGCAACGGCCTTTGAAGACATATTCAGCAATCCCCAGCCCTTTTCCAAACAACCGCCTCCAGCCGAGCACCACAACCACCACCAAAAATCCACGTACCCGACACCAGATTCTCCCCGGCTAGTCCGCCGGACTCCCTCGTCTCGCTCGGCATCCCGCTCTTCTTCGCGATCGAAGCTCAACTTCCGCCACCTTTTGCGACGGCGCTGGGGCTCACTGTCAAGTCCCGCCATTGACGACGAGAAAACACAGGACCTGAAACGCTTGGGGAAGTGTGTCAACGACAATGCTGACTCCGATGCCGCAGCCCTCAATAAGGCCCTTAATTCCCAGCACCAATCCCCACACACATTCACCCCCATGATGACGGGCCGCCGACTGTCGCAACACTCCCAACATTTGTACCAGGTAGACGAGCTGCCCGCCGAAAGCGAGGCGGCAGAACGCGAAAGCCTGGAGAGCACCGGGTCTACCACTACCGCAGAGTCATCAGGGTGCTCGACCCCGACGTCAGCAGGGCCAAGCCGCGGCCGCCAGTATGGACCAAGCCTGTTGGCCGCCGACACATACAGCGACGCTGCATCCATGTATGCACATGCCCACACACAGCGACGCTGGAGCGCGCCCTTCCGGACCCACACATCACCGCAACGCCCGGCGTCACACTCCTTCGCCTACGCTCAGCGGCGGCGACCGTCGTTGACAACGCCACGATCGCTCTCGTTCGCCTATGGCCCGCCGCCCAGCACAACGGCGTGGGTCCCAGGCGGCAGTGGCGGAAGCGCAGAAGACCCAATTGGGCTGGGCTTGGCGCTGGCAGGCCGCCGGCCGCTGCATACTTCAGGCGTGGGTGCCGGCGGCGGCTACCCGTTCCCGCAACAGGCGCAGTACCACACGCGGACACGTAGCCTGCCGCCGCATCTCGCCGGCGTTTCGGGCGAGCTACGAACACCGCAGAAGATGAAGAAGCGTCCGGTGGCCGAGTAATGCCGGGGAAGAGGAATCGTAATGCGTCTTCTGCAGAGGTGACTCGTACGTCGCCGAGGAAGAGAAGCGCACAGAGGTTGTATTCACATGATACATGTGCGATGTGGCTTGCCTGTCTTTGTCGTGCGTCATCGTCAAACCTGCCCCAGATTGGTTAAACTAGCCCCCAAGACAAGACAACTGCCGTGACACAAGAGCTGCAAGACTTACAATGCAAGTCAAGCACGACACAAGACTCCTTGTCAGTTTCCTTTTGTTATCGGAACAACTCAAACGAACTCAAAATGGGCCCTTTTTTTCTGCAGCCCCCAAACAAAAGCGCACCATTGCGTCCATCATCTCCATGTCATCACACACCAGCATCACACAGAAAAGCTCATCACTACATTGATCCATATATTAGTTAGAGAGATACGGATTGTCCCATAGTTATATCCAGTCGTTTTATGCCTATTTAATGCACCCATCTATTCCAGAAGCCTTCTCGTCACTTGAGAGTGTCATACCATGCCGTTCAGAGTCAGCAAGCCACACCAAAAGGCGCCTCTCCCTAGGCGACAAAGAAGGCCCAGGACGAATATGCAAGTCAACTGATGAATGAGACAGAGAAGAGGTCTAGAACAGTCGCAAACACAATGTTGAAATTGCTCTGCTTCCTGAGGACTGGTCTCACAATTCCCGGAGTTAACAATGCGCCATGTCTTTTCTCAAAATTAGACCCTCTTGACGTTGGCTTGGCTTTTCGGAGATTTTTTATGGTCTTGTTGTGTGTGGCCTTGACTTGATTTCCTTGAGCTCTCACGTCTCATAGTCATTGAATTGTCGCTGTATTGAACATGTGTATTTCCTGCCGTTTTTATCCTAGGAGTAAAACCAATACCTTCGTTATTGTTAACCAGTTGTGGTGTTTTTCGACCCGTCTTAGCACGTCAGTTTCCATCACGCCAGACCCTAATACAGACCCTGGGGCCTGGGTGGCGTTTCTCCAGATCATCATGATCGGCAAGGATTCTCATTTTACAGGGAAACGGAACGGAATACGATGTGCAAGACAGGCGCCAGGTAATGGCCCCCCCTCAAAAATGACACACGACGACATGCGCCATTCCAGAATGAGGAGGTGCTGTTGCTGTCACGTTGACGTGGAAGAAGGGAAGTTGAATGAAATGTCATGTATTGGAAAAACAGCATAAAAAGGGCAGGTCGCCCGCGGATCATCAGACGGTGCACATTGCAGGTGTTGCTGTGGTAGTCGCAAGCTTTGCCACAAGTGGTACGGGGAGCACACGGTAGTATGCAGAAATTTTCAAGCAGATGCATGAGTACATATGTATGTACACAACGATATGCATCCAAATGTATGTATGC
The DNA here is from genome assembly GCA_003671435.1 of Berkeleyomyces basicola. Taxonomy (NCBI): domain Eukaryota; kingdom Fungi; phylum Ascomycota; class Sordariomycetes; order Microascales; family Ceratocystidaceae; genus Berkeleyomyces; species Berkeleyomyces basicola. The sequence continues at coordinate 3,091,342 of PJAC01000008.1, forward strand.
AGTGCTTCAAAAATGGCAGTGCATGTTTACAAATAACAACTCTGTGGTAACTAACTATTTCATAGATGTACGGCGCGTGTAGTCGTGCGTGGGGCGGCCACGAACTGGGGCTGTTGCCTCTAGTGGGCACAACCACACTGCAACAGGGCAATTGCCCTGGGGCTTGGGCTTGCACCTCCTTTTTCTGGTGCTTGGCTGCGGACTCGGGAGCAGGCTGGAGAAGGTAGTTGCTTCGAAATCATGGCATCTTTTACAGCATTCCTGGTACACGCTCGGCCGAGACATTGTGTATGTACAGGTCAAGTATTACTAAGGCGAACACCCCTTTGATCTGGGGGAACATTGATTGGAATTGGAACGGCGGTACAGTCTCCTTGGCTAGATGAGCAGTGAGGCTGAGATCCTAGCTAGCTGGGCGGGATGAGTAAGTATACATATGTATATAGTTACATGATGGAGTGTGATTGTTTCCATGTCCATCCAACGGCTTACAATACATATGTGCCCCTGTATTGTTACATTGCATGATATCTGCTGCTACTACAGAAGCTCGCCGAAGCCACACACACAAACACACACCAGTAGTAGCAACCCGTTTCTACGTGTAAGCAAGCCAGCACATTGATCGGGTTAACGCATTGTTCGCGAGAGGCCCCCTTTTTACTTTTACTTTTTTTTCTTTTTCTTTTTCTATCTACATAGTTACTTCCTTGTCTTGGATCATGCCATCTACGCCAACCCTTGCCTGTTGGCCTTCTTCCTCCACGGAAAGAAGGGATGACAGGTTCTGCAAAGGCCCAGGCTCTGTTTGTCGCATCCTTGCCCACTGAAGCTTGCCTTGGGCTAGCGGAGGATAGAAAAGCAGGGAAAGAAAATCATCAAAAAAAAACCTCTTGAGGAATGTCCTGTCACCTTAGCCAGGGGCGCTACCATGGGGCTCCTGGCCCGATCGGGAAGTAAAAAACACCAGCTGATGGGCGGGAAAGGGAAAGACGGGGTCCGCCTCCTTCTGGAGTGGTTTTCCCGGCCTGGCGTGCAGGCCATGTATTGCCACTTTTTGCCGGTGCTGCTCTGCTTCCAAGGCATGTCGATGTCTACGAGCAACTTGCGAGTTAGACCTTCCTGTCTCTGGTACTTGTGCTTGCTTGTATCACCTTGCCTACAGCTTGCAACCCCTTGAGTGCTAGACCCAGCACATCGCGCCTCCTCCAAGTCTGTGGTCTCTGTAGGGAGAACCAGCCGGCGGTTAGTCTGTCCAAGTTTTCCTCTCACCTGTGCCCGCGGAGCCTTTATGTCATTCTTCCCCCCTTTCACGTCCGCTGTGTTTCTCTCTCAAGCTCTTGCGCGTGAATTTCTTTTTCTTCTGCTCGACCCTAGACCCTAGACCTTTATTTTGCGCCGTCCAAAGTTCGCCTGCCTCTCGAACCCAGGCACACTCATGAAGCTAGAACCGGAAGTGGGAATCTGCGTCGCATGGGAATCTCAGCCTGGATAGAATCGTGCTCCCGCCTGCCTTGCCTTCCTTTTTCTCTTTTGTCGCCGTCGGCGAGGTCGATGCTGCGTTGAAAAAAACCCTCCTTTGTTTACCCAGCCAGAATTCCTCCCGCTTCACGTTTCTATTTGTTAGTCGGTCGCGTCCGCAGTCTTCTTTTTTTTTTCTTCTTTTTTTCTTCATCCTCGTCTCTACCCCAGACTCACCTCCCCCCAGTACATCCACTGTTGGATCTGATCTGGTCTTCAATTGAACAGGCCCTGCCCACTCACCCTGGCCTGGTCGTTGATTTCCTGAAATCACATAGTTACAGCCATCCCAGCCTGAGCGCTGCTAAGCCATCCGACCGCAACCATGACGACGACCGCAGATGTTGATCTCGCCTATCAGCATGTTTTCGAGCCTGGTGCCGTAGGCTCCGTTGCTGGCAAGGACTCATCTCTGCCGTCACCCCCCAGCTCATCTTCGTCGTCACAGTCGTCAGCGCAGTTGTCTTCTGTTTCCTCGCTGTCGACCCACGAATCCTCCCCAGCTTCAGACCCTGCCATTGCTGGTGCTCCCAGTACAAGTAGCACTCCAGCGCCGCCGCGCCGCCACAAGTCTGTAGTAGCCGCGTTTTTCTCACGCTCTCCCTCCACGGCAGCACCGAAACAGAAAGTTCCGAGAAGCAGCAATAGAATACGACTCAACTTCCGCCGGCGAAAGAGCGTCCTGTATAAAGACACAACGCCCATATTTGAAGCAGTCGAGAGCGAAGCTTCCAGGCCCACGGCGACACCACCACCAACTGCCACGTTCGGCCACACCAATACTGCACCAAGCAACATCAACGAGAACCCAAACAGCATGGCCACCGAGTTCCAGGTCGCGATAGACCAGGTCTTTCCCGTACCACCAGGAGCCGCACACAGTAATCAGAAGCCGCGGCATCCTCAACCGCCAGCTGTACTGAGCCGACCTCGTCGAATCTCGTCGTTGCCAGGCGGCGGCAACAATGCGCAGAGAAGACAACACCCTCACCACATGTCGCAACAGAGCCCTGTTCAGCGACAAGCACAAGGATTGCCGATGCGCCAACAACGACCACCTGGCCCAGCTCCCTACGGGCCAGCGCCCACCCAGGATGTCCGCACACCGTCATGGAACACCAACGCCAGTTTCGATAGCATCCTTTCGTCCACACCGTCTGAACAGCCGTTTCCCACCAGCATGCCCTGTCCAACAGGGAACCATCCGCACCCACACTTTCTACCACTTTTGAACTTTACTGCTCCTCTTGAACAGACATCTTCTAAGCCAAAGTATGCCACCAGCGAGCTATTCGCGCTGTTCCCGGGCAATGTCCTGGAGCTCATTCTGGATGAGCTCAAGGCACTGCACCTCAAGCCTGGGAGCGACTCCTGTTCCTCGTGCTGGACACGAGACCTGTGTTCCGTCGCCCTGTCATCGAGGAAATGGTCCAAGTTCGCGCGCACCTCGCTATACGAAGATATCCAAATCGTTGGAAGCGAATCGCTAGCCATGAAGAAGCGCCACAAGACGCTCGAGTTTCCACGGCTTACCCTGCTCCGCCGGACACTGCGCTCGTCGCAACAGATTGCCGTGGTTGTCAAGACGATGCGGGTCCCTGTGCTCACGCCTGGCATGGACAAGGACAGCTACTACAACACTGTTGCGTCCATCATCATGGCCTGCCCCAATTTCGAGCGTCTTGTCGCGCTGTACCCTGCATACGACCACTCATTCAACCGGTTGTTTCACGCACTTTCCACGCGCAGCAAGCTGAGACATATGGACTGGGTCCTGGAGCCTGCGCCGCTGCCGACGCCCCCCGCCCGGCCAATGAGTAGTCGTGGGTCTCAGTTGCGCAGCCGCCTTACGCCATTGAACATTGCTCCAACTAATTTGAACAACATGCAAAGTGACGCCTGGCTGGACCTACATTCTTGTTGGTCCCACCTCACCACGCTGAACATACACGCCCTGCCGGGCGGCGCTCTCATCCCGAACAACCTTGTCGTCGAAGCAATTCGCCAGCTCCCCAAACTGCAACACTTGTTCCTCTCGAATCTGTCCTATGCAGCCTTCAATGATGAGGGCCTGATATCATTGCCCTCGCTCAAGACTCTGTCCATGACTCGTCTCAACGGCATCACGGACAAGGGAATTTCAGCATTTGCCAACCGTCCTGAAAGCAGGTCGATCGTGCGCCTTGATCTGCGCCACCTCAACATTGAATCTTTTGCCTCAGTATGCCGCGTGTTTGCAAGTTTCACTTCTCTCAAGAAGCTGGTCTTTGTCCAGGCCCGGGCACCCATCATGCCTGCCGAAGACATGTTCTGCTTGATGCCATATGCGACGTCAGCCTCCTTGCAATCACTGCACTGGGATATTACAACTCCAATCGACCCAACATGTACAGCCCCCGGGGACGTCGTCTTGGCTCGCAGCATCGGCGCCCAAGGATTCCCTGCCCTCCGCTCTATTCGCGTGCCCGCAGACCCCGAGGGACTTTTCCAATCGCTGTGCCACCCAGTCGACCGACTTGATCTCCCCAACGACCGATTCCGGCTTACGGGATCTAGAGCGCCTGCTCTACGTAGCCCACCCGCCACTCCGACCTCAGCCAAGAGCATCACCGGCAGGATGCCGTTTGTTGGCAGCCCATCGACACCGCTTCCCACTGTTGCCAGCATGGTGACGACGCCCGTAAGCGCTGGTCCGGGTAGTAGCGAGCCGCCGATTGACGCGCGACCCGCATCACATCTCGTCGAGGCAAGGCTTCTCGCACAGGCACGTATTGAGAATGCCTGGCGGTTCCCGCGGTTCTTCGCCCATGTCATTGACGAGACTGGCAATGTGATTGAGAGGTTCGGTTTGGGCGGTTTCATTGGTGACATGCAAAGCAAGATTGAGTACAATCTGCTGCCTGACAGGCACGCCACCGATGCTGCCGGCGGGTTAGTCGACATGGGCCACATTCTGGCTGCGCGTCACGCCGAAATGTCTGGCATGGATTTGTGTACTGGTCGCTGGAACATGACGTCTGAGGGCGCATATGATAAGAAAGACCGCGAGCGCTGGTGGCACGCCGAGAGTCCTCGATGGACGCAGCTGGAGCTATGAAGAGTAGCTTGGGCATATGACGAAGACGAGGCAACACAACTGTGTGGGAAATAGAACGGGGCTAGCACGTGATTTATTCTCCGAGTAGCTTCCGTTTGAGGATGGCTGCTATTGATACCCTATGAACCTATGTTCACGATCTCGCATTTCTCGCTCGTCCATTCCGGTACAAGGCCACTGGTGCCACCTCATTTCTTTATATTTAGGCGAATAAGATCCTCATTTGATCCACCAAACCTCATCGTGAAAATCATCCATTTTGTTGTGCTCTTGTGCGCCTTGGACACCAATGTGACAATATCTGATTTTATTCAAGGCTACCATGAACGCCATGGTGGGGCCTTGTGTAACCTTTGCAGAAGATCAAATCAAGATCCACTAAAGCGCTGACCATCTCTGCTGAATAGTTGCCACCAAGGTAGTAAGTGCATCTACGAAATGGCTTTGTACACAAGTAAATACACATTGTATTCTGGCTGCCCTTTGATTTATCCTGATATCGTACAACGAATTGTCTCGGCACGACGTCATTTCCAGAGCTCGTCAAGAATACACATTGCTCTTCTTGCTCTAGTTACCTTAATTGATCTTCATGACATGACATACATATAGAAGACATGACATTCACCGGAAATCAAGTACACACACCGCTCCTAATTTCTTTTGTTTCTTTTTTATTCCGCAACTGTTTTAGAGCATTACCAAACCGTAAACAACACATCATTCTTCCATTCATCCTCCATCTCCCAAGACTCTCTTAGTCCCAACGTTGTTCGGTTTATCATTGCCAAAGCTACTACAAGACACCTGAAGAATAACCAGCTTCTACAAATGCCCATGACAACAAAGCTTGGAAACTTTGTGTACTATCAGGAACAGGTTGACAAAGATTTTGTCGTCATAAAAGCATTTAAAGAAGCAGGTTGCAGCAAACAGGCGAGTTTTAAGACAGCGCTTGGGTATTTAGTCGGACGTGAAGAGAGCAAGAGAGACGCCCTCGCTGGTTTCGGGAACAGAGTTTTGACTGTTAAACTTTCTTTTTGTTGTTTCCGGGCGGAGTAAGTGAGGGAGAGAGGGAGATATTCATCATAGGGAGAAGGAGGAGAATGAGAGAAAAGGCAGTTGGGTGAGGGAGAAAACCGAGTTCCTTGACCATGATGTAACAAAAGAAACGACAAATACAATTTTCCTTCCCCAACGCCTTTAAGCGACCCAGCCCCGGGCCTCTTTGAGAGTTGTTTAACGGTAAGACTTCTGGTACCGGGCACGGGCACCGGGACCACCGAACTTCTTGGGCTCGCAGCGGCGGTTGTCGGCAACCAGCAGGGTACGGTCGAACTGGACGAGCTGTGTTGCGGGAATCATGTTAAAACCCATACTGGATAATCGCTAGAGTCCGTTGTTGTTGGGTAAAGAAAGGGATTACGTACCGCAGCCTTCAGGGTGTTCTTGCTGTGCTCATCGACGTACTTCTGGTACCAAGAGACCAGAGCCTTGGAGATGGCCTGGCGGACGGCGTAGACCTGAGAGACATGACCACCACCAACGACGCGAACACGGATGTCGACATCGGCGAACTTGTCGGTACCGATGACCAGGAGGGGCTCGTAGACCTAGTTTCATCCAAGTCAGCTTTTGGATGTTTTTTTTTCGTCGAAATTTTGTAATTGATCGTCTTCAAGCTTCTCACACCAGGAGAGTGCCATCATAAAGGACGTAGAAAGGTGTCGAATTGAGTCAAGCCAATGACTTGGAATCTGTGAATCGGGGCGGTATTTCGTACCTTGTAGCGGAGGATCTCGGGCTGGACCAGGTGAAGGGGCTTGCCGTTGACCTTGATGAGGCCCTTGCCGGCTGTTCAGAAACATCTGTCAGTTTTCGCTCTTCACACACTCAATCGTAAATTGTCGTTTTCGATGATGCAGTGGTCGATGGTTTCGAGGATAATTCGGAGTTGAACGGGGGGTTATGTACCAGTGCACTGGGCGACCGCAGTGGCTACGTAGATTGCAAGTTAGTCTTCGCAGTTCGACGGCAGAATCTTTAATTCGTGATCGTTTGATTAGCGACAAGACGGGGCCACCATACCGGTCTTCTTCTTGCCGAAGGTTTGCACGCGCGGCGCCGCAGACTTGACTGTAGACGACATATTTGCTGTGATGTGCGACGTTTTCACTTCGAGACGGGGAAGGAAAAATCGGGAATAGAGGCAGGTTAGGTAGAGTATCAAAAATTCTTGAGATGGTGAGCAAGACACACAAAATAGAGCGGGCGTAGGTGTGGCTCCTCTCTGGTTGGTGGTCAAGCGATTCGATTGGCTAGTTGGCTAGTCCTCCCCGTCTGGAAATTATGGGTGATTGTGTGCCTTCCGGGCTTTGGCCCACACAAATTGCTCTTTGGAACGCACACGGTTTAGTGGGTCTTTATAATTTGTGATTTTTTGGTGCTTTGGCTCAAGGGCTCATGCCCTTTCTGAGAGCCAGTCAGCCACTGTCCCGCTTTTTTCTTGAGCCACAGTTACTAATCAGCCTATCGGACCAGGATCCACAAATGACGACATGTGAATGTGAAACACATGTCAACAAATGCACAAGCCGTTGTTTATATGAGATGTGTTGCTTGACTATGTTTTGGTTAATGCTCATAGACATAACTTAATAGCCCACGCCACTTTCTTCGCACATTATATCTTGTGACCTTATCCTCTCCTTCCATCACTCGCAGCTACAGTCTTCTTGTCACCTTCATCGACCTCTCAAAATGTCTCATAAAGGCGTAGGCATCGGGGCCTTTGACAGAAACCGCCTTACTTCCGCTCAGTTCGCTTCACATGGCTCCACTCTCCGTACGGCAAATGCACAGGCGCTAGAGACGCAAATTTCCGTCTTCCGCTCCTTGCTGCAGCAGTTTGCTCAAAGCCATGCCAAGGAAATACGATCCAACCCGTCCTTTCGTGCCGAGTTTGCACGCATGTGCGCTGCCATCGGCATTGATCCGCTTGCAAGCTCCTCATCGTCCGCCAGCTCGGGGGGATCAATATGGGCTCAACTATTGGGCCGGTCAGTAAATGATTTCTACTTTGAGCTGGCAGCCAAGGTCGTTGAAATTTGCGGTGCGACGCGCGGAGAAAACGGCGGGCTCATGGGCCTCAAGGAACTTCGTGATCGTATAATGAGCACGCGTATGGAGGGCGCGGTCGAGGTTACCGATGACGATGTATTGCGTGCAGTGGGGACTTTGAAGCCCCTGGGGTCATCTTACAGCATGGTCAAGGTGGGCCATAAGCAATACATCCGATCTGTGCCACGGGAGCTCAGCACCGATCAGAGCTTTGTCATGGAGGCGTCACAGATCGAAGGCTATGTGTCTGTTGATATGCTCACTGCAAATCTAGGTTGGGCAAAACCACGAGCCCAGACAGCAATAGAAGACCTGCTCAGTGAAGGAATGCTCTGGGTTGATAAACAGTGTGAGCCTTGGGAGTACTGGAATCCCAGCTGGATAGCACATGTGGGATAACCCGATGCTTGATTACTAGTAAACAGCCCGAACTGTCCGCTTTCCATTGAACAATTGGTGGCATGAGAACATTGTCAACACAAAATCCGTGCCATGGATGTGAGAACTCACGAGAAATGCAGCGAATATAGAAGGCCCGAAACTGATATCCAACCAGCTCGACGGTTATACAAAACACAACGTCATACCTGACAAATTGTGCAAGGGTCTAACTTCAACACCACTTTTTCTTGAGGCAGAAAACATGTTAACAGCATGAAAAAGACATCGATGTTGAATGGGTATATCATGGTAAATAAAACAAAAACGAAGAAAAAAACAAGTAAACACATCATTTTTGTGCGCTCTGTACATTGCTCAGCTCATGCGATGGGTCCGAAACACTTCTAGCTCTATCCTTTTTCAGTTCCTCTTCGAGAATTGTCGCCTCAAGTCCTTCAGCTTGTAAAGCAGCAACGCTTCCCTTGCGGGCTTGGATATGCCTCTTAACCAAGGATTCGCGCCGGCTGTGGGACTGACTTTGAATCGGGTTGCGAATCTCTCGGTCGTCTTCGTCTGGAGTATCGCTGTCATCGTCACCGCCGTTTTCGAGAACGACCGACCGAATAATGGTGGCAGGGAACAGTTCGGCAATCATTCGGCGGATAGGAAAACGGTAATGGCTATACTCCATCAAGGTATGGACCTTTTTATATAGTGTGACGGATAAAAAGGCGCTTGGGGATTGCTGTTTTAGTTGCATCAGCGAATTCATAGCCCGCTTGAAAAGAACCGTATTGCTAAGGTCTACAACCAACTGTACAGCGCGGTTTTCGATTCCTTCTGGGTCGGTCGGCATGGGTGTGTCATCCTCGAAGGGGGCATGGGGTGGCATAACTGGAGGCGGGAAGGGCATTGTACGTTGGCTTGCTGGTAGATCAATATGTGCGAGTCGTTCCGCCCCCCAAGGTCGCAAAGAGAAGAGTTTTCCGAGATCCTTGGGGATGCAAAAGCCGTGAGAAGAACCAGTGATTGAGGTGGCAGAGTCCCAGCCACACTCGCTCAAGATTTCCAAGCCGTGGATGGAGCGCGAAATCAAGCCAAGTACAAAAAAGGCAGTCCCGCGTAGACTCATGATCTCGTGTTCTTGGGCGATGTGGACAATGAGCTCAACGACATCACAAGACTCCAGAAAAGGCGCGCCAAGTTCCATAGAGCCAACATTGCCGACAGCCCATAGACAACCCTTGACTTTGACGAGACTTTCTGGGTCGTCGGATTGCATTCCGAACTCGCGAATTGTCAAAACAAACTCGTCAAAGTGTCCCTTGTCTCTCAATAGCTTACAGCCCTCGCTCGTCCGTGTTAACTCGCGGTAAAAGTGTGGTGGTACATGGATTTCCGTGAAATCGCCTTCGGGTTCCGTGTCGTCGAACTGTGGCGGCCTGCTTTGTTGTTCTTCGGTAGGATCAAGGAATGCACGTGCGAGACTGGCTTCAATAAGGCCAACATATGAGTCATTGCGACCGAGAAACCAGTCGTCCATTTCATTGCTGATGTAGTCCAGTCCGTTAAGATACTGGTATCCACTAGAAGTAGATAGAAAACGCAAAAGTAAAGGAGCTCCAAGCTCACCCAGGTGGTCTAAAGAGGGCTTGCAGTAAACAATATACTCAAGGTAGGCCTTCCTACTGCAGGCCTTTTCCAAGATCTTGACCGCAGTAGCGCAGACTTCCAGTTCCACATCATACAACTGCGTCACTAAAAGCTCGATGGCCCATTTAGAGTCGCCAAGCGTGTTAAGAGAAGGCTCATAGGAAGCAGGATGAACAGCGTACTTTCTGAGTACGTTGCTGGCGTGGATACGAATCTTCTTCGTTCCACCTGTCAGGGCCTTGGATAGAATAACGCGTGGATGCCCGGGGATGCTGTACTCGAAGTTGGATAGTAGAAGTTTAATAATGTCAGGTCGCTGATTGTGGTCTATGATGTGGTAGATCATCGTAAACATCCGCCAACGCTCCATAAAACGTAGACCATGACTGTCGCCGCTGAGAACCCCCAGCATGGGGAAATAACCGCCACAAAGCGTGTCTGTAAGTCGGGTTTTAGAAAACATGGGAAATTGGTAGGTAGCTCCACTGGTCTGTAGAAAAGTGTTAACAAAAGGTCTGTTGTGTCCATGCACTTTCATCAAGGATGATAACCTACAGGATCGCATTGAGCCAAGCATTCAGAAAGCTGCCGTAGAAACTTGCTCTCACTCAGAATTTTGCGGCCCTCGGATGACTGGAGCAGGGCGTACATCAAGGCACAGCCTACTTTGACGTACTTTTGAGTATTGCGAGTGTTTTTGATTTCCGAAAAGCGGTACTTGAAAGGTCTGTAGAAACTCATGAGCCGTTTTAAGAACTTGGAGGCCTTCATGGCTTCATCGACTCGTTTTCCAATATGTAAAGGCCCCTCGACAATCTTGAGGATAATGTCCCACTTCCATTTTCCATAGTTGGAACTGTTGAGAACATTACTGTCAATGAGCATTTGTCGAAACGTGCCCTCATCGGTCGCAATAGCTGCCACACTTCTGGGGTAGTCGGTAAGATTTGTATAGTCAGCGCCAAATCCACCTACAGAAGAAGGTCCAATGCTGCGATACAGTGTTCTGCTGACGCTGCTGATTTGATAGACGACACCAGAAGCTGTATGGCGCTCAGCGCCCTCAAACTTGACAGCATTTGCAAAAAGTTCGGGCAGTAGCTGAACCTCGGTGTTCCAGGATGCGGGAAGAAGACGACTAGCTAATTTCAGAGTCTCGCCAATGAGGAGTGTTGTTTTTCGGATCAATGTTGGATTTTCACTTGTCTGAGTGACGGTCAAAAGTTTGGGTAGAAGACCGGCCTTGATGAGCACGGCCAAAATCAAAGCAGTATAGTGGTCAACAAAATTCTGCTCGCCCCCGTCCTCATCAAACAAGGGCGTAGACTTTGTCGCGTCACCAGACTTGAGATTTGCAACTCTTCCATAGGTGGTTAGGCGACGACCAGCAAGAAACGATTGCGCCCATCCGGGAGACTTGATGCGAAGGAGAGTGTACAACAAATCGATAATTGTTTCTCTGACTGCGGTGAAAGGCGATATCATGCTATCAAGCAATGATTTCACAGTTCGACTGTTGTACATTGTCAAAGACATCAACCCAGACCACGAGCGCATCGCTACTGCGATAGCCTTTGCATTTTGTCTCAGTAATGCGTCGCTTTCATTCAACAAGTCCGTGAAGGGACTAAAAAGAACATCAATTCCGTACCCAGGCCTCAAGAAACGCCTTCCTCGAGGTGAGTCAAGTAGATACAGCATAACAGAAGTCAGGCTAGCTGGCGCCTTGTAAGAGCCATCGGACAAGGCATCTGATAAAGGTGCAAGGCCACCAGATGCAGCCAGAAGCTGAGGGTCACGCAGAAGAATTTCCGCTAATGTTTCGATGCACATTGGCCGCAGTCGATCTTCAGGGTCAGCAGCCTCGGCGGCAGGATTTCCACTCCGTCGTTCGTCAATGTTTTCGGCAATGGAAGCAATGATGCGCACTACCGCCCTAGAAATCTGTTTGATACCGTCCTTGATTTCCGAGAATGCCCTCACCAGCTTCAGAGCCTGTTCTCGTTCGACATCGGCCTTCCTGTCTTTGAGCAATGAGGTGACAATGAGAAAATCGATGTTGAGATTGCGGACTTTTCGTAGTGAGCCCACGTCATATATAGCATATCTGGTCATGCGGTATCCTGCCGCAACAACCTCGCGGCTCTCGCTGAGAAGCATTGCTTGAATTCTTTTCCCAAAGACATGCCATACAAGATCGTACTTTAGAGTGGGGTGGCGCTTGAATAGATCGACAAGACTGTTAGATCGGCTAACATAGTATTCAGCAGGCATGCCATCGGCCTCAAGAGCCTGTATTAAATCTGAGAGCGTAACAGATGGCGATTCGATGATCTCTTCGGCATCTGATTCGGGACCAGCACGGCTGCGTGATACACTTCGTGGTGACCGAAATCCAGTGGAAGGTTGAAGACCCTCCCCTCGTGATCGTGTGGGAGTTCCTGGAGAACCTCGCTGTTTTTGGGCTACGTGGAGTCGTCGTCGAAGCTCTTGAATTCGGTTATTGGATGATGTCAGCTCGGCCTCTACGCGAGCGCGCTGGTCCTTTGTTTGCTTCGCCTTTTTCGTATTCAGGGCCTCAAGCATGTTCTCGCTGCCTTCTCGGATCTTCATCTCACGGTTGAGGGATTCTTTCAGTGCGGTTATTTTTTGTTCTGTCGTGGCTTCGTTCTCTTCTTCTGGTGCACCAACTATAGAAGCAGCTCCGGCTCGAGACATGTTGTCGGTTCGTGAGGGCGCTCGTGCTGACGCAGCCAGCGTTTGGCTACGCATATCGGAGTTATAGCTACCAGGACCGCCGTTGTTGGTGCCATTTCGTTGTGTATAGCCTCCATATAAAGAGTTGGCCGTGGATACTTGGCGGACTGACCCAAGGCTGCTGCCAGGATGGAGCCCGCCATTGGTGGTTGTACTCGAACTCGTGCTGGCTATTGTGTATATGCTTCCGTCCAAACTTGGCCGTGAAGGAGGGGGAGCCGCCGAAGGTGATTGGTTGCGATTTGGCGATTGTGCTAAGGGAGGAAATGCCTTTTGGGTAGGCGTGGCAGATGATGCGTCTAGCATGGCAAAATCCATGGGTGGAATCGCCAGCAACGATTGCTAGCTGGACCTACAAATATGGTTGCTGAAGAGAAATGGTGGCAATGTAGAAGCGGGCAAGTTTCGATAGGTTCAGCGGTGTTTTTTCAGTCCACCAACCGGGACACGGCCCGGGCGGCAATCATAAGAGAAGGTGGTCAATATCGGGATAGATGTGAAGAATGCGAAGGCTCAATATATAAAGTGGGTTGTCAATCGGCTGTTGAGTCTTGCAATAGCCCTTGAGCAGGGAGATAGAGACTTATGTGGAGAAGGTCACACAAGTATGTCGAGAGATTGGCGACAGCGCTATCAAAAATCGATGTTGATGCGTATTCGTCGGGTGTTTGTTGCAAGGATAGCGGGAGATGTCGAGGTATGAGGAGGGGCAAATGGGCCAGGTGTAGTTCGAGATTGGAGGGGATGTCACAAGAACAACGGATGCAGACGGATATGTCACGTTGATGGACCAGGTAGTTAGGTAGGCTATCTGTACCAAAGCTCGAGCAGGGCTGGCAGAAAAAGACGAGAAAAAAACAACGCAGGGGAAAAGGGATGTTGCAATGCACCTGGAAAAACGAAGATGCGCCAAAATCGAGGGGTGGGATATTTCTAGAGTGTGTCGCAGTAGTCAAGCCAAGGCTGAAATTCTCCAAGCCAAAATCTGAGATGGAGCTGTTAGGAGGAGGCTGATGTTAAGGTGCTCGAATATGGAGTATGGGGGACAGCACTAGCCCGGTTGGATGTGCTGAAGTGGGCGGTCGAGGGCGATGCGGGTGGTTAGGGTCTAATAGGGTCAATGCGAACTGTTGTCAAGAAAATGCAAAATTCAGGTTCACCCATGGTGTTCGGAAGGGTTACAGAAGACCCTACATTTCCAAGATACAGATGTTCAGATCGCTTATCAACCCTAAGCACGAGCTAGACTAGCGAGGGTTAGCGAATGAATGCGAGGGGCGGTTGGCCTTGGATCCACAGTGGCTTCATAGAACATGGGACGGGCCTCTCCACCCCCACTTCTGCCAGTCCCTAGTCGCTAGATTGGGCAGGATCTCGGCGGTCTCCGCTAAACATGCTCCGAATTCAGCGTGCCTGGCCTATCTGCACATAGCAGCCCCGCTAATATGGGCTAGCTCGGCTCCAGCCGCTTATTGAGGCTCTCTGTTCCAGGGTAATACATGCGCTTCTAGCCCATGACGCGCTATCTAAACCCACTAAATTTGGCCTTGGCCTTCTGTAGTTATAGGGGGGCATGTGGCGGGAACGTGGAGGCGGAGAGTGGCACCCTCAGATCTTCGTGGCCGTTGGATTCCGACACTGGACTTATCAAGAATCAAACAATTAGCTTACGGAAACGTCGCATCCAGATAGACCAACAGACAATAGATAGATGGAAATAATTTAGCGTGTTTTTCATGACTGCTTCTATGATAGCAACAGGCCAGCTCGTTTGGTCTATAAAAGGCTCGTTCAGCCCCGTCCTGTCTGTTCTATCCTAGGTCCTATCCCAAGCCCACATCTGCAACTTCAACTTACAGCTCCTATTCTTTGTTATACTTCCCATAGTTGGTTACTTTATCTTCTTAATACTTCCTCCCCACCACTACTATTCAAAATGCCTGCTATCGCTTCTGCCCGTTACGGAAAGGATAACGTCCGTCTGTACAAGGTCGACCGCAACCAGGAGACCGGCGTGCAGACCGTCACCGAGACCACTGTGTGCTGCCTGCTTGAGGGTGACATCGACACTAGCTACACCGTAGCTGACAACAGTGTTGTTGTTGCCACCGACTCTATCAAGAACACCATCTTCATCAAGGCCAAGGAGCACCCGGTGACACCGCCTGAGCTGTTCTCTGGCATCCTGGGGAAGCACTTCCTCGACCAGTACTCGCACATTCACGTGGCCAATATCAAAATCATCACCCACCGCTGGACGCGCATGGAGATTGACGGCAAGCCCCACCCTCACTCCTTCTATCGCGACGGAAGCGAGGTCCGCGTGGTTGAGGCTCGGGTGGCCCGTGATGGTCTCAGCATCAAGAGCGGTATCCAGGGTCTGCTGGTGCTGAAGAGTACTGGCTCCGCGTTCCACGGATTTGTCACTGACGAGTACCGCACTTTGCCGGACACCTTTGATCGCATTCTTTCGACCGAGATTGATGCTTCATGGGTCTGGAAGTTCAAGTCTCATGACGAGCTGGTTGCATCTGTGCCCAAGTTTGACAAGGCTTTTGATGACGCCAGAAAGATCACCATGAAGATTTTCGCTGAAGACAACTCTGCTTCGGTGCAAAATACCATGTACAAGATGGCCGAAACTATCCTGGAGGCTGTGCCCGAAGTTGACACTGTATTTTACACACTGCCCAACAAGCACTACTTTGAAGTTGGTAAGTCAACTTGCTCCATTTACCCGTGTGATATCTACTGTCGAATATCTACTAACAGCTACTGCTAGATCTGAGTTGGCACAAGGGCCTCAAGAACACCGGCAAGGATGCCGAGGTTTATGCTCCCCAGTCCGGACCCAACGGTCTTATCAAGGTTGAGGTTGTCCGTACTAAGCCTTTGACTGTCAACAGCGCTTCTTCGTAAAGGGTTCTGTGTTCCGAGGGCTTATAATGACCAGAGACGCTCGCAAGGGGTTTCTTAATGACGGATGGCGTTCATTTTGTTTTGCTATTAATTGCCAGCTCCTTTTTTGTTAACATAGTAGTTTGATGCGACTTGATAACTATAAAATTTGAAATGACTAACTAGTTATAAAATAAATCGTTCAACTTTGGGATATTGACTGGGAATTTCGATACGATGATGGTGAAGCTTGTCGCCAATGTGCTTGTAGATGTTAGGAAACCTTGTGTTTACAGGTTGAAAACCTCGCTTCTCGTAGTTTTGGGCCATGTGAGGCCAAGAGAGTTTTGTAATTGTTTATGGTTGTATTGTACTGTACATATATTGAATACACGCTCAAGGCGGACCTTCGCCCAGGTCCAGTCCTGTCTGCCTTCTTTCTTCCTAGCCCATCGGGCTCATATAACCTCTTCTCCCAGCCCTGGTATCAACAGCACCTCATGTCCGCGCCTTGTCTGCCTCACGGATAGCCTTGACAGCTTCCTCCCAGCCTGTCTCACCGACCTTCTTGTCACCAAAGCGAATGATGTTCTGGCCGTAGGGGTGGGCCTCTCCATCAAACGCCTTCATCCTTGCTAGGCGCTTATCGCGTAGTCTGTTCTTGGGCAACATGCCACTGACAGCCTTGCGCAGGACCTCAGAGCCTCCGTGCTTCTCCATCAACACATCCATTGTGACCTGGCGCAGCGAACCGGGCTTGGTGTTGTGGCGGTAGTACGTCTTTTGCCATTTCTTGCGGCCGGTGATGTGCAGGGCCGCACAGTCTGTTACCACGACGTAGTCACCGCAGTCTGTCGAGGGGTCGTAGATGGGCTTGTGCTTGCCTATGAGGAGAGTTGCAATGCGGGAGGCCAGGCGGCCAAGAGATGCGGGGGTCTCGCCGGGCTTGGTGGAGAGAGTCGGATGGAGGGCCGAGGCGGACACATGGTGCCACACCCTTGAGTAGGCCAAGTTAGTCTAGACAAAGATGAAGTATTAGTTAGATGTCCGACTTCTTGTTTAAATTTCAAAAACCCACAGGGCCGAGAACTTGCGACATGGCGAGCGCAATATGTCGTAAGGACGATGTGATAGAGGCACAGCTAGCAGAATCGGTATGCGGCCTGGTTGATCAATTGAGTTCACACCAGAGAAGTTGATAATCTGGATACTGGCTTAAGGCGGTGGGAGGGCCCAAGAGAGCAGAAGCAGCAGTCAACTATAGAACGAGCAAGTCAACCAACCTCAATTGAGCCTTGTCTGATATCACGATCCCCCAGCAAAAAAATCACGGCCCGATTTGCTGACGTGAGCAGGCCCGGGGCGAGCGCCACACTTAAATTTGCGCTGCAGACCCTAGATGGAAGCGCAGTTCAAGCTAACCCTAACAAGCATCAGTGGTGCGATTCTCCAAAACGCCACATCCAATCAATTGACCCCTGTCAACCGAGCTTTGAAACATTGAAACGTAGCAGTTTGGCGTTCTAGGGTGCCGATTTCAAAGCAAGCTCTTAGCTGTCTGTGTAAGTGCAGGTGGAAGAAGCGCAGCAGACGGTCCGTCACGCCAGCCGGCCAAGTTCTCCCTCGACGTGGTTTTTCATAAACGCATCTTCCTCTACTATTTCTTGATCTATTGGTGACTCTTTTTTTTTTTAACGTTGCCATCTTCACCGCCAATTGTGTCTTATTTTGGTTTCATTCGCCCAGTCATCCAGTATCCAACAGAACAATTAGTCATAGCCGCCCAACATGACCATCAGCGAACCCATACAGGTGCGTTTCCAGCCGCCGTTCTGTTTGGCAGCCCGTGCCGTCTATGATGATGTCACTAGGTGTTCTTTCTTTGGAACGAAACATGAAGCGGCTGCAGACATGGCATGCTAACTTTACCGGCTTTGTCTTGGATCACCAGACCTTGTTTGCGGTGCCCATGGAATGTGAAGCCTGCGTCAAGAGCGTTTCAGAATCTATTTACAAGCTGGGTGGCATCACCAAGGTTGACGCCAATTTGAAAGACCAGCAAGTTCTTGTGGAGGGAACTGGTAGGTTGGTCCTGTTTAAGGCCCTTCTCCCCCTGACTCATCATGCAAGGTGACAGCAGCTGGATACTGATCTTGTCTTTTTTTAATCGTGTGATAGCCGCCCCTTCGGCCATCGTATCAGCGATCCAAGCAACTGGCCGGGATGCCATTCTGAGAGGCTCTGGGGCTTCTGACAGTAAGTTGAGAGTCGCTTCCGGCGCCATTCTTTTCCGAGCCGTTCAGAGGCTTCGTCTCAAATATCCTGATCCCCTCGTCTCATACTGGCATAAAAAAAGGCATCTCCTACACCATGCACCACCCCCCCCTCTCCAGCCTGAGACTCACCAGACTTTGTGCCTGAACGGCTGTGGATGATCCGGGTTTCCACATAAGATGATTGTTCAAGCAGGCACCATTTCGAGTCATCCTAGGCTAACATGAGCTTCTGTACGCCACTTTGTAGGTGCTGCTGTGTGCATTCTCGAATCGTTCGAGACCAAGCTGGCTACGGAACCAGTGCCTGAAGATGGCGTGCAACGTGAAGTGCGCGGCCTGGCTCGCATGGTTCAGGGATCATCGTCTGCACTTGTCATAGACTTAACTATCCACGGTGTTGAGCCGGGCTGCTACAGGGCCACGATCCGTGAGTATGGTGATCTCGCAGCAGGCGTGTCGTCAGCCGGCCCTGTCTGGGGATCCAAGGAAAACCCGGACGCGCCCAGAGGCTTCATCAGCACCGTGACGGTTGACAAGACGGGCAAGGGTGCTGTCTACGTAGACAAGCCGATTCAGGTGTGGGAGTTGATTGGCCATTCGATGGTGCTCACACGGCAGAGCGAGGAGAAGACGCTTGAAAACGATGCGAATACAGTTGTTGGTGTTATTGCTCGCAGTGCGGGCATGTGGGATAATGACAAAATGGTGTGTTCCTGCACGGGAAAGACGTTGTGGGAAGAGCGCAAGGATGAAGTCCAGAAGGGCATGCTATGAGGATTGGTGGTGGTTATGATCTAGCGAGATAAGTTTACGTTGGAAGAATACGCGTTTTTGGAGGTCTGTGAGACGTGCATGTTCATTTCCACCCCGGCGAGTTGAGTCGCCGTCCAGCGGGAGGGTACATACCTACGCACTTAGAGTACGTATATGCATGTGATGACCATGGTCACTTTGCATCGTGTCTTGACATGGCCCGTGGGCAGAGGATAACTTGAACGAAGCGTGATAAACGGCACTACATGTCAGTCAGAAGGTGTTGAAACGACTCCAAGCGCAAACATCGCAATCGAACTAAACACTAGTTATCATGGGAAAATTAGGCCGTAATGTGGAAGTGGTCTAGAACATTGTGGCGAGCGAGGCTCTTGATTGGCTGGATGCGGCTTGGGTGATTAGCGCCTACTACCAACAAGCCATGGCTAGAGGGTTTGAAGCATTTAGGTACAACAAAACAGGCACTGGCGATCATACACCGAGAGCCTCTAGGTGGTTTGAAAGAAGAAGAAACATGCGGAAGGTTAACTTTGAGGGTAGAGGGAGAGGTGCTGTATCTCGGTGGTGTCATGGAGGCAAGGGGATGTTTATTTTTGGAGTTGGGTTTCTTGAACATATCATGAAAGAAAAAGCACCAAATACGTGATACTACGACGCTTTTTAGGTGAGCACAGATGACTAGCGTAAGCTTGTACATGGATGGTGCGTTCGAAGCAGTGAACGGGCAACGCGGCAGCCCTGGGCCAGATGTGGTGTGTTTTCATGGGCATTTTCCCACTGGCACCAAGTAGTGTTCTCAGATGGACAACAGAGACAGGCACCGAGGAATGTGTTTGGGAAACGGTGGAGTTTAGCAGTAAGCGGCCCCTGGATTGTTATGCCGACTTGGCCGGTCCCAAGAGGACTGTCTTTGGCAGGAGAAGGAAGCATAAACACTCAAGCTTCACCCAGTCGCACGATTTATGTTGATGCTATGATCAGCACAGCGTAACATAAAGGAGGAGTCTGAGGACCGGGAGGCACGCTTGACAGGCAACAGCCGGGGGAAAGAGTTTGCCCGGGGGCCTTTGGACGCTACATTTGAGGTCGAATAAATATAGCCAGTTCTAGACATCGGACATGTGAAATACATGTGAAGTAAGTAACGTAACTATTGAAGTGTGATGCAATGTTTAGGGCGTGGTCTCAAGGCCCTTGGCAGTGCTTGGCGGCTGCCGGAGCTCCACTGGCAGCTGGCCTCTGTGTGCAAACAATGGGCGCATGTGTTACGCTTGTATTAATCCATATCCTCGGATGCTTCTCAGCACCACAAGGCGAGTTTCAGATTCGGCGCAACCCCTCTCGTTTCTCTGGAGCCTTTGATTGTTTGCTTCACATGAACAGGAGCAGATGCCCCATGCTTGTTAGCAACCGTGATTGCGACCCGGGGCTGGACCTGGGATCATTAGAGTTGGCAACTCATTGTAGTGAAGGCGAAGCTTTCCTCTGATGATGGCACCAGTGTAAGTAGTTGTACATGATTCTACCAGTCTTTTCTCCACGGAAAACCAACATGTGGATGGGCCAGTTACCGCATGCTTGTTTGATCAGACTCAGACTCGGACTGTCTCGCTGAAGACTAACACACCGAACACCACATGAATCTGGCCGCTTTGGCCGTGTTCTCTCACTCTCCAGTTCTCTGGCCGGTCGACCTAGCTGTCACCGGGTCTCATCTCATCCCACCTTCTCGTTGTGTTCTTCCGGTTCGACAAAAAGCGAGCAAATATAGCCCCCTCCCCCCTCCTTCAGAGTCCCTGTACATGTACACCTGTATATTTTCGAGATTATTATGTGTAATGATTCTTGGCAAGACGGACGAGACTGCAGTTATTGGCTTTGGGTGACCAATATGCTTTAACGTGCCTTGTTGTCTTGATCCCTTTTTTTTCTTTTCTGTTTCGCCAGATTGAGCGGTGTCGGATGCACAGGAAAGACGAGAGAGACACTGTGAATTATAGACTAATGAAGACGAGCCCATGCAAGCCGAAAGAGCCAAGACAAAGTGAAGGTGGGTGCTTGTTTATTAGCAAGTCTTGGCCGCTGGATTGATATGGGCGCAGGATCATGAGACCACGGGATGCGATACGCATGGTTCTCGTACGACGGGCTGGAATTGGGGGAGGAGAGTTTTCTCGTCGACACGGGAGAATAGCGTCTATGTATGTATGTACATACATACATACATGTTTGTACTTTTCTAGATGTACATACTTGTATACGTGACCACTTGACTGGATGACTGGAGGATAAGCTGATATTTCAGGATGGAGACGATATATTTCCGTCAGCAGCAACAACGGCAGAGGAGGGGGCAAGGGGGGAGTCGAGGTGCAGAACTGTATATATTTCTAGATACATATACAGTTAAAGTCCAGTGACGATGCTGTGCGTCGGAGTGGCGATTTCATAATGCAGCAAGCATCAAGGATGCAATTAGATGTCATGACTACATATGTATGTACATGACTAGACAGAGATATGAATCCAAGTGGCCTGCAGAACCGGCCAGATCACGGGCTTCTTTGGGAATGCTGGAATGCTGCTCGTTGCATCTGTGGCCTGGCCTGGCCGGATAACCAAGCCGAGCTGGCGACCCGATGCAGGCGTTTTTCTTCACAAAGCACACAACGAACACACCAGACACCAACTTTATTCTCTTTGTCGGGACGACTTCTGGGTGCATGCAATGCACGCCCAGCTCTTATGGGAAAAGAATTTGCGGTCTCCCCCACCCACGGGGTAGTCTTCGTCAATGACAGGTCTTCTCTAAGCGCCGGGCCACGTGTAGGATTAGCCAAGACGAGAGCCAGCCAGACATACATAGATACAAGCAAGACAGCCAGCAGAGGTGTACATCACTACAAGCAACATATCACGTCTGCAGAAGCAGGCACTACTGCCACACATCTCGCCGTTGTCAGAGTACGCGGGCAAGATGGGCCATGGCTGTGATTAGAACTGGACTGAACTGAATTGGTCTTCCGGGCCTAGACCTGGCGTTTGAGGTTGTGCCCTCAGAACCGTCTTCCAAACTCGTTAAGATTGAGCACCGGCCGGCTTCTTTTCATCTGGTGTAGACGGTCGTTTCTGCGAAGAAATAAAGCCCGACAATACTAGTAATTATTAGCGCTCGCCAGGCCTGGAGACACCAAGGCCCACGGGGGGCGTGGGAGCGGGCTGGGAGCCGGGGTTGGTGGTGTATTTGTAGGAGCCCCTCCTAATCCTGCTATGGACCAACCTGAACCCGCCTGGATGGGCCTGAAGAAGGGCCCTGAACAATCCCTGGATAATACGATTTCCTGGCTGCTACACCCATGCTTGTGTTTGATCTTGGCAGCGCCTTGGGGGGGGGGGTTTCTTCGACTTTTTTTCTTTTCTTTCTTTCCTTCCTGCTTGGCTCTTCTGTATAATACCACGGCTTCTCCCTCCACCAACCAGCCCAACCTTAACCGCCGAGCAAAACCTCTAGCATCAAAGATAATCTTTCCCGGCTAAACGCCCTCCTCCTCTTGTCTTCTGTTCTCTTTATCTCTTCACTCTCTCCCTCGTCCTCGTCGTCACATGCTCACATCCAAGTACAACCACGCCGTTAATTAATACAACTACAACCTCTCGCGCGGCTTATACAGTTGCATCCTCGTTCCAATCCGTGGTCCTCCCTCTCCAACCCCGTCTCGATATCCCATTTAGGCCCTGTCTTGCATACCGGCTCCGTCTTCGCACTGCCGCTTCTACAGCTTCTACACAATCTTCACCGCCATCACCATGTCCTTGAAACAGGTAAGTCTGCCCTCGTGCCCCTCGCTCCGCCTGCCAATGCCACTAACACACGCTCTCCAGGAAATCGAGACATGGGTACAGGCCATCAACCAATATGAGAACAACGAGTTCGACGAGGCTCTCCGCACATTCGAAAACATCTCCGACACCAGCAAGATTCTCTTCAACATTGGCGTCATCCACGCGACACTTGGCGAGCATCAAAAGGCTGTAAGTGGTCCCTGTCCCCGAATGCCAGTCTTCCCTGGCTCTGCTCGCAAAGCATAACAAGGGAACAATCCACTGACTCTCACCCCCCTTCCTTGTCCAGGTCGAGGCCTATCAAAAAGCCGTCCAGCTCGACCAATATCTCGCCGTGGCCTACTTCCAGCAGGGCGTCTCCAACTTCCTGCTTGGCGACTTCGAAGAGGCTCTGGCCAACTTCAACGACACGCTTCTATATCTGCGCGGCAACACGCTGATTGACTATGCCCAACTGGGGCTGATGTTCAAACTGTACTCATGCGAGGTCCTTTTCAACCGTGGCTTGTGCTACATCTATCTCCAGCAGGTCGATGCTGGTATGCAGGATCTCAACTATGCCGTCAAGGAAAAGGTTGTCGAAGACCACAATGTCATTGACGACGCGATCCGTGAAAAAGCCGAGGTATGTTGTCCGTTGTATTCTGCGTCTTGGTGTGGCCTCCGCCAACTAACCAACCTCTATAGGGCTACACTGTCTTCTCTATCCCCGTGGGAATTGTCTACCGCCCCAACGACGCCAAAGTGCGGAATCTCAAGACCAAGGACTACCTGGGCAAGGCCAGACTAGTCGCAGCCTCCGATCGAGCCAATGCCTTTACCGGGTTCGCTGGCTCAGAAATGAAGAACGTAAGGAACACGGCACTGCCCCTCCAGCACACCTTGACTCTGCTTGCTAACCACTCCGGCGACAGGCCATAAAATCTACGCCCAAGGACGACAGACCAGCCGACAACATCTCTTTTGCAGCCACCAATCTCGTCAAACGGAATCTTGTGTCTCGGCCTACCGGGCCATCTGGTGACGGAAGCATTATGCCTCCAACTCCTCCTCCCGAAAATGACAGGCCCGTGTCCACTGCCCGTGCCATGTCCGTGCGCAATGGCCCCCGCCCCATGCTTCCCAAGCTCAACATTGCCCAGAACCAAAGCAATCGCTACGAAAAGACCCGGTCGCCGCGGGGCCCGCCATCTGGCACCATGTCAAATCCCACGAGCTCGTCATCGAACCCGCGTAGCGGCGCCCCGCCCGACGAGTTCGACGACGTCTACAACATGTACAACAGCTCGACGCGGCGCTCGTCAAATGCCGGGTCCACCGGCCGGATGCCGCCGCGCAGAAACATTCCCCAGTATCTGGAAGACGACGGCAGCGACTACGACAGCGGCTCCATCGACGAGCGCGACTTTGAAATGGTTGGCGCTAACCAGCGACGCATGACGGGCTCGTCGCGCGGCACATCACGCAGAGCCGATATCCGCAATATTCGCATCAAGGTGCACTTCCAGGAGGAGTCGCGCTACGTTCTCATCCCCACCACGGCCGACTTTGGCGAGATCGAGGATCGTATCCGCAACAAGTTTTCCATCCGCCGGCGCTTCAAGATGCGGATCCGCGAGGACAACGATCCCAAGGGCGACATGATCACCATGGGCGACCAAGATGACGTCGACTTGGCCATCATGAACTCCAAGAGCGAGGCGCGCCGTGCAAAGTGGGAGACTGGAAAGCTGGAGGTAAGCATTGAACTTCGTCGTCCCCAATCGCCTGACTTGTGAATATATGCTAACAAGGTGTCGCTTAGATGTGGGTGCAAGAACTCTAATGTAGACTGACGATGTATGATACCCTTTTCCCTGTTATTGGCCTTTTTTGTTGTTTCCTTGTCCCTTCTTTTGCCATTTTCCTTCTATTTGCTTCCGTTTGCCTTCAATTCTCTTTTGCATATACGGCAAGGCATCCTTCCTGGTTGTTGTTTCTGGGCGTGTTTTCTGTTGTTTATGGGCCGCTTTTATTAAAGCGAATCTGCGTTTTACCTGATCTGGCGATTTCACCTTGACGACTACATACTCTGTTTTCTTCTATTTCTCTTGAGCCGTCCGATGCAAGATATTGGACAGGCATATTTTTTTTTGGGATAATTTCTTTTTCGCTGAATACAGACTTTACTTGGTTCCCCAATAGAAATGTGCATCACCATGTGATAGCCATCTCCCAATGCTTTTGCTGGCCTACAGGAGACTGACTCTGTAGCACCTGTTCCAACTTGCTGATCTTTTGCTTTGAGTTGCACCATGAAGCACAGATTTCATAGGCCAAGCCCTCTCGCATTAGGATGGATGGTGTTGTGCTGATCACGGGAGGAGTGTCAGGTCGTGCAGGGTTGAAACCGGTACAACTTCACACTGACGCCAGTGTTTCACCTACTGGTGATGAAGAACACGGAACTCATTCGCCCTTACTTTGCGAGGCAGCCAAGGCCGACATCCTTGACAGACATAATATCGTTTCAAGCGCCTATTTATCGGCGTTTGACGTATGCCGTTTCCGTGTTCCGTACTCCAATGTGCGGCCATCTCCCAGCTTAGGCCTCGATAATGGTCTGTTAGCCCTCTTTTGTCCATTCTACGGTGAGCATGAAGCGTCTTGTGTTGTACTGGGGGTTTCAATGTGAGGAAATCGGCAGATGGAAAGCCAAGTCATAGCCGAAAGCAACACTGTCAAGTTTAAGGTTACTCCAAGAGACGCCGGCAACACGTCTGTCCGTGCCCCTTATCACGACAGGAAGGCTCTGCGCCCACCAGCTCTCAATTGCGACAGCATAAACACGACAAGCTTTTAGGGTTGTGAAACGAACTAACTAGTAGTAGCAAGCAAGCATGTTCATAGATATGGTGGTGGTACAATAAGTTACAACGAGTAGACATCATAACTGACAATGCAATACGACATCAAGACGAAGCTGCATTGAGCCCCTGATGCGTCTTCAATGCCTGTCTGGCCTTCTCCAATCTTGCCAGTGCCTCCTGTCTCCCGACAAGTCCAAGCACGACCGACGACGCCTTGCATGGCACATTGTAGTCGCCTACCATGGCAAAGCGTACGCATGAGTGCACAAAGGCTGTCGGGTTTGCGCTGCCGGTTCCATCGGGATCTGAAGTCTTCAGCATGGAGATGTACTCTGCAAGGACACGCGAGATTTCAGCCTGGGTCCATGTTGACTCGGGGATAGTGGAAAGTGTGCTGTACAGAGCGCCCATGACTTGCAGTTCCTTTGTCGTGATGTCGGCATCGTTAGTGCTCTTTTCAACAGAAGCTCGATACATGTCGCCGGGTATTGACCATACGAGATACGCGTTCTGGAGAAGCACATCAATGGTTTGGGGATATTTGGTGGTGTTTGTTTGTAGGATCTGGAGAATGTAATCCCGAGCCGTCTGTCTGTCAGAGAACTGCTCCAGCAGGGGCCGTGTATCGGTGCAGTTCTTCTCCTTGTCAATACGATTGATAGCATCGAATAGGGGGTCCAGGAGCACCTCCTCAAGATGCTTTCTATCAAGGGGATCTTCGCGCAGGAGATTTGTCAGATGGCGGTGCTCAAAGGTCTCAAGCTTACTCATGTTGACCTGAACGTTGCCCTTGGTGAATTTGAATGAAAACTGCATCGTAATTAGCACGTATAAAACCACAAGCAGTATAGCAAGTGTCGCCATCTTCCACTTACCTTTTTGACAAGCTCCTCCAAGTTCTTGACAACTTCGTTGTTACCAGAGCCCATGCTCCAACCCAGAAGGGCAGCCCAGTTTGTCAACGCCGAGGGAAGAACGCCCCGTCTGCGATAGCTGGATATGTCGATATCCTGATTACGCTTGCTGAGCTTCTGCCCTTTGGTGTCAGTAAGCAGACCAACATGGCCAAACTCTGGGGGTGTCCAGCCGAATGCATTGTACAAAGCAACATGCTTGGGTGTCGAGATGAGCCATTCCTGTCACTTTTGTTAGTAACTAGATGTAGCCAAGAGGAGTATTCATTGGACTGTCTCATACAACACCGCGAATGACGTGTGTGATCTTCATGAGATGGTCATCCACCACATTAGCAAAATGGTAGGTGGGATATTTGTCACTCTTAATCAGAATAAAGTCGTCTTCTTCTTCGTTCTTGGTAAACCGGCCGTACACGCGGTCAACTATCGGAACGGTTTCGCCGGCTCTAAATCTAATGACGTGCGTTTCACCAGTAGTAGCCCGCTGTTCTGCCTCATCTTTGGGAATTGTGCGACACGTTCCTGGGTAGTTGGTAGACATCCGGTTCGTAGCAGCATGCTCCTTGTGCTTCTCAAGATCATGTGCTGAGCAGAAACAACGGTATGCCTTGCCGCTCTCAAGTAGCTCATCGGCATATTTGTGATAATGTGAGAGTCGATCAGACTGTCTGTAGGGTCCGAACGTGCCGCCAACATCAGGTCCTAGCGTGCACACACAGGTTAGAGCAGCACTAAGAGTATGTTCACTAATAACCACTACTCACCTTCATCCCAATCAAGCTGCGCCCACTTCAAATCATCATACAGACGTGCTTCGGCATCTGCTACGATTCTTGTCTATTTTCAACAGTTAGACAGCTGATCTCTATCTATTATACAATATTGACATACTCTGTCCGTATCCTCAACTCGTATAATGAACTGTCCCCCAGTCGCACGCGCCAGAAGATAGTTGTACAAGGCCGTTCTGAGTGATCCCAGGTGGATATAACCCGTCGGTGAGGGCGCAAATCTAGTTCTTGCCGGGGTTTTGGGCAAGGCGAATAGGTCTGGCTTACCTCCCACCCTTTTCGGCCGCAGTCTGTCTAGTCCCCCATTCTTGGCCGGCTCAGACAAGGTTGAGTAGTATTTTGATAGCACCACCTGAGCGAGGGGCTTTGTGAGCAGGCTATACGCTGGATTGCGATTTAGCGCGCGGTGTCTCGCAGCAAGCATGGCGACAAGTGGTTTCGTTGACGTAGCTCAGATGTGCCAGTCTCGGCAACCCACCGCGATCGCGATGGATGACGATGGACGTTCACCCAAGATCGATAGGTCCACTTTAACTATTGTGGCGCCATTAACGGCAAAAAGAAAAAGGTATCGATAAGATAAGCGCCACATTCAACACCCCTGTACCCTTGACATGTCCTTGCATAACTTGCTGCGCTTCCATCAATGATGTCAATATGTGATCTATGTCTTGCAATGAAAACACAAGAGATGTATAGTTAGCTACTGCGCGGCATGACTGACATGGTTCTTCTGGGACCGTTAATTCTCGTTTGTCATGTATACGCTGCCTACCACAGGCCTGGCCGTCAAGAGCCCCTGACTACAGCGCTTATGCCTCCGTAGTTCTAGATAAAAGGCTAGAAGTCCGTAGCGCCCGCGACGGTGGTAGGCGATGGGAAATTTTCACAGGGCCTTTTCAACCGGCCAGCCGGCCAACCAGAGCTCTTAGAAATCAGCAGTAACATTGAAACTGGTATGTCGGGCTGGCAGTCTGTCTGGTCCATTTATTACCTCAAGACCGCTGTGTGGCTTGCATATTCTCGTTGTTGCCTATTGCTGAATCACCTTGGAGTTGAGCTGCTGGATAACTGCATTTCTTAGGCTGCATAGAGATACCCCACACCCCACCAAAAATCTGCCTCTATCAGCATCACGAAAGCCAGCCGTGCATAATCTGTTTTCCTTCCAACATCTCCAAGCCGCAATACCCAACTTGCGACTCATTTTCATTCACCAACCATGGACCCATCACAAAATGGCGGCGAGGAGGAGGATCTTTACGGTACGCCGCGACTCCCTGTTTCTGCTACACATGCCCTGAACGCTGTCTAACGTCGTTGCAGAACTTCTAGGAGTCGAGAGAACCGCGACGCCCGATCAGATCAAAAAGGCCTACCGCAAGGTTCGTAAACACCCAAGTCTAGACCGGTTACTCTAGGAATACCGACTAACAACCCTTCTTCTCTGTTAGGCTGCGTTACAATACCACCCCGACAAGGTCCCCGAGGAGCGCCGCGAAGAGTCGGAAGCCACATTCAAGGTTGTCACCCAAGCCTATGAGATCCTGCGCGATGAAGAGAAGCGCCAGCTCTATGATGCCCACGGCATGGCCGCCTTTGACCCTTCCAGAGGCGGCGGTGGCGCCGGTCATGGCCCCGACCTGGACGATATCCTAGCCCAGATGTTCGGCTTCGGTATGCCCGGAGGTATGCCCGGAGGTATGCCCGGTGGACGGGGAGGTCCTTCTCGCCCCCAGAAGGGTGAGGATGAGGAGCAAATATACAAGGTCTCTCTCGAGGATTTGTACAAGGGCAAGACTGTCAAGTTTGCCGCCAACAAGAAGGTCAACTGCGCTACCTGCAAGGGCTCCGGTGGAAAGGAAAAGGTCAAGCCCAACCCCTGTGAAAAGTGCAATGGCCGTGGCCGCGTCGAGGCTTACCGCCAGGTTGGTCCTGGAATGATGCGCCGTGAAATCGTGAGCTGCGACCACTGCAAAGGCTCCGGTAACTACTTCAAGGAGAAGGACCGCTGCAAGAAGTGCAAGGGAATGCGTACAGTTGAGGAGAAGAAGATGCTGGAGCTTTACATTCCCCGTGGCTCTATGGAGGGCGACCGCATCGTTCTAGAGGGCGAGGCCGATCAGCTTCCTGACCAACTGCCTGGAAATCTGGTGTTTATTCTTCAAGAGGATTCCAACGATGTCTTCACCCGCGTCGGTAGCGACTTGGCTGCTGACCTTGACATCACTCTAGGCGAGGCCCTCGGTGGCTTCTCCCGTGTTGTATTAATCCACCTAGACGGTCGTGGTATTCAAATCACCCGCGAGCGCGGTCAGATCCTCCGCCCCAACGAAGTCATCCGTGTGGGCGGCGAGGGTATGCCTCCCAAGCGTGGTGACACCCACGGTGATCTTTACCTGAAGGTCAACATCGCTTTTCCTGATGACAACTGGATCAAGGACGACGCATCGTTCAAGACTCTGATGGGTCTTCTGCCTCCGCCCGAGGCCCCCATCAATGCGGATGAGATTGACGAGGTTGAGTACGAAGAGGGTATTAAGATGGAAGAGGTATGCGCCACTTTTTCCCCAAAAGATTCAAGACATGCATGATGATACTAACCGACGCTTTACAGATGGGTGCCACCTCAAGTGATCCCAGATACCACGACGGCTGGGAAGACGATGACGAGCACGAGGGCGCGGGTGGTGCTCAGTGCCAGACGCAGTAGACTAAACGTGATGAGCAACGATCACCAGGACACCATTTTTATTGCATTTTTTAGTTAAATAACCCGTGGATTAGTTGCTTTTTACCAAGCATGAGCCTTTGTATGGGTTACAGTTGCTCTTGTGGCAACTACACATAGAGATGAGTTTAGGTATTGGGCCGGTTGGGGGGTTGATGAATGGTTGGTTTCTGTTTCTAAAATATTTACTTGGGATTATGTGTGGCAACTTGGCATGAGCCTCGATTGGTGTTGTGATATGTATTCAGTGCTCGATGTTTGATTGCAAGATAACTAACCAACTCGTCCGACATGTAACACCAATCACCCTAGTAGATAGTACAAGCAGGTCAGGGCATGTCTTCACGATTTGAAACCTTGCCATGCTAATCCTAGTAACTGACACTTCTGAGCCCCACTTTTTAACTGCCAAATATCTCGGTGAGCCTTCTAATCTTGTGGCTTTTTGATTTGCTTTTAGACCGCCCAATTTTTCTGTGGCGCTCTCCTAGCGCACGAAAGATTTGTGCACGTGACGAAGCCCTATTGGCAATCTGAATTCTGCATCACCAAATTTCCAGGCCCGTTCTGGCGCACTCTCACAGCCCATCCAGTATACTCAACACCCAATTGAGAGGCATATTCAAGGTACATACAGACTTCCCTCGAGCAAACTGATCTTGACATCTTTATCGTCATCACCAAATATCATTTCTAGATATCTAACACACAGTCGTCCAGATGGTTTCCGCCAAGTCTCACGTTCCTATCGTCAAGAAGCGTACGTTTTTTTCTTCCACACAAGATCACCAACTACAATACCCCCACCATGAATACCCCAAATCTACGACAAGTGCTTTCCAATTTTACGAAACGCCGGCCAAAGAAGACGCAAAACTCATGCCGATGCTGCGACAACTTTCCGCCCAATCAACCTCATCAAAACCAATATCCCCCAACGACATTAGATCGATTTGACACTACCGAAATTCAATGAACAGTTAAGACTGACTGTTACTTCAATACAGACCGGGCGAGCTTCAACCGTCACCAGAGTGACCGGTTTATGCGCGTCGGTTCCAGCTGGAGAAAGCCCAAGGGTATCGATGGTCGTGTCCGCAGACGGTTCCGTGGCACCATCCGCATGCCCAAGGTATGTAACCACCTACTCCACAGCTGTTTTCGGCGGTTTTGATACACGATCGCTGGAGATTAGTGTGCAAATTCTTTGATTGCAAAAATTTTAACTTTTCTTGTTTCACAGATCGGATACCGCTCCAACGTCAAGACCCGCTACATGATCCCCTCCGGACACAAGTCGTTCCTCGTCAGCAACGTCCGTGACGTCGAGCTGCTGCTGATGCACAACCGCACCCACGCTGCTGAGTATGTCTGCCCCAATTCTAGGCCTACTCTGAAAGGAGCCATGAATCACGATCATCCACGAGCAGTTTTTACTATGGAGCTTTGGATGCTTCATCCATCTGCATATGTAGAGACCGCCATGGCGGATTATTCGTACTCATGGTTGCCATTCAAGAAAGGCCCCTCACCTTTCAGTCTTCGTGAACACTTCGCTAACTCTTCGTCCAGGATCGCCCACAACGTCTCTTCCCGCAAGCGTGTTGAGATCATTGCCAAGGCTAAGCAATTAGGCGTGAAGGTCACCAACGCCAAGGCCAAGGTCACCACCGAGGTGTAAATGGGCTTCGAGGTGTGAAAGTGAACGTCAAAGGAAAAAAATCGGCTCCTGGGGCTCTATGGGTGTTCTTTTTTTATTGTAACGAAAGAATAAATGGAGATTCTCTTCTAAGAAAAAAACACACATACACTTTCGAAAACTGGTGTAAAAAAGATATTACGCCTCACTAAATGGGTGCAGTGTTGGTCGCTGAGCAAAGATGTGAATATGCGTCTCACGTTGGTAAGTTGTTGTAACAAAGTTGATCCGATCCACCAAATACACACATCACATGTACACAAATAAAGATAAGCACATTGTTGGACGGAGTGGCTCAGCCCACGATCAAGTTTGATGGGCTTAGGGCTATTGATATATGTATGACTATCCCATGTAACTAGCTGCAGATGATAGAACGATTAATGATCCGGAAACTTGCAGATTGCCTATTTGAAGCAGCTCAAGCCGCCACAGCTGAATCTCCAGGGCCCGCGCCGAACCTTGCCATGCTGGTCAACAGAGACAGAGGTGCCGAAATGGCGGCCGCCGAAGAACTTAAACAGCTGCATAGTGTCTGATTCTTTATGTCAAGGCTGATGTTGAGGTAGCTTTCGTGTTCAGATCGGGTTGATTGCTGGGGCCGCTTGATGGCTGGACCCAAGAGTGTCGAACGACGGTGGCGTTGATGTAGGTTTGTTGGTTTTGGCGGGGAATAATGTGTAAATATATATATATATATATATGTGTGTGTCTGTGTAGGTGTAGTCTCGTATGTGATATAATGTGGAATATTAAATGTATGTTGGAGGTGTTGATGCAAAGCTGAAGTTTTCTACAGTCTGGAAGAAAGGTGATGGTGATACTTTATATGTTTCGAGTTTCATGCCCAAGTAGGTAGGAGGGAGGCCGGTGACGTCAATACAGGCTCCTTTGATCCAGATACTACGAACGGAACGGGAGATGTAAGATCTCTTGGATTATGGCGGGGTTACGCCTTGAAATTCCTACTCATCTGTACTAATAAGTGTCAAAGTTAGGCAGCTGAGCAGGGCGGTGCAGGAGGGATGCATTGAGGGCGTCTTATGAAATAGAAATGTATGTACATACATTGAAACCATAACCCTTTGGGTTGCAGCCTAGGAATAGGGTTGTAGCTGTTGTTTTAAATGTTCTTGGACTAGCCTGTGGCGAAAGTGGGGCGTTGTGGCGCTAGCACTCCCAGAAAGGCACAAACCAAACACAAAAAGTCTCTTTTAAAATGGAAGAAGTAGAGCTTTTACCCCATTCAATTAACTTCCAAGAAACATCGACACCTGAACTTGTCCTTCTACTATCAAAGTCACCCTCATGCGGTATATGAACCACGCGTTTCTCAGCCCTGATTTCAACGTTGCATCATACAATTTTCGGCAGCGATACAGATGGACACATGCTAGTATGTATGCATCTGAGCTTGTCTTGTTTCAGTCGAGCTAGACCCGAGTTGGCCAACTAGAACAATAGGGTTAACCACTATAGGGTTGATACGGGCTAAGCTAGCTGGGGCACAGGGCTGCCCCAGGCGCTGTTCCGGGATCCGCAAGCTCACCGTGCGTCATGCATGCATCAGCTGCATGATTGGCTGGCAGAGAGGCACGGACTTGGGCTTGGGATTGCTGGGGGATGGTGGATGGATTTAGAAGGGAGACAAGGTGAGTTGAAGACTCTATGAGCGACTTTGGCTCAGAGTTCCTTGGGAAAACCTCATCGTCAAGCCAGAGAACTATCCAAGCTTTCCTCCTTCACACCGGCTTCAGTTGGCTGTCTGGTGTCTTGCTTGTCTGATTGTTAAATATATCCCCGTCCTACCAGTCTTTTTCCGTGCCCTGATAGCACGGCTTCATAGAGTTATTGTTGTCTCATCGCCAGAATGGTAAGTCTCTACGTAATTATATTCCGACTCTCGGCTTTCAGCGTCATAGGCCTGTCGCCCATAATGCGACTGAGGATATGAATGACTCCACTCGAGCGCACACGCAAAATGCTAATGTTATATCATGGCGATGGATAGAATCCCGAGGCAGAATCTCTCCTGCCTTCTGGTCATCGCGACGACCAAGAAGACGAAACCCCCAACGCCCCCTCGCCGCGATTCCTCCAGACAAAGAGCCATTTCCGTGACGTCAAGATGTTTTTCTGGGCAATGCTTGTAACCGCCGTGCTGGTGATTGCAGCCGTATGGTCACAGCATCCGCACAATAGTCTTCCCGATACCGAAGACCCTGGCCCACGGGTACCCGTCAGCGGCAAGCGCAACCTAATCTTCATGGTCTCTGATGGCATGGGTCCCGCATCGCTGTCCCTCACGCGCAGTTTCCGCCAGCATATTGACAATCAGCCGTTTGACAAGGCCTTGTACCTTGACCGCCACCTGAGTGGCTCCAGTCGTACGCGCTCCTCAAACTCGCTGGTTACCGACAGCGCTGCTGGCGCTACCGCCTTCTCGTGCGCCAAGAAGAGTTATAACGGCGCCATCTCCGTCCTGCCCGACCTGACACCCTGCGGCACTATTCTGGAGGCTGCCAAGCGCGCTGGCTACCTGACTGGTCTTGTGGTTACCACTGACATCACTGATGCTACCCCCGCCTGCTTCTCCAGCCATGTCAAGACGCGCGCTGAGATGGACGAGATTGCGGTTCAGCAAATCGGCCTGGGCCCTCTCGGCCGCAGTGTTGACCTAATCTTTGGCGGTGGACGTTGCCATTTCCTGCCCGTCTCCAAGGGTGGCTGCCGTGCTGACGACCGTGACTTGATTGCTAATGCTACTGAAAATCTTGGCTGGACCTATGCTGGTGACCGCAAGGCATTCGATGGATTCTCCCGTGGCGAAAAGGTTCCGCTGCCTATGCTGGGTCTCTTTGCCGACCGTGACATTCCTTTTGAGATTGACCGCCGCAACGAGGACGATGTCTACCCTTCGCTGGTTCAGATGTCCATGATCGCGCTCCGTGCACTGGAGAAGGCTAGCAAGGAAAACGAAAAGGGCTTCTTCCTTATGATTGAGGGAAGCCGTATCGACCATGCTGGCCACATCAACGATCCCGCTGCCCAGGTCCACGAAGTCATCCAGTATGATAGAACCTTCCAGGGTGTTTCCGAGTTCCTGATTCAGAGCAAGCATCAAGGCGCAGTAGTCGCTACTAGCGACCACGAGACCGGAGGTCTGGCCACCGCTATTCAGGAGCCTGGTAAGCTGCCCGTGTACAATTGGTACCCCGCCGCTCTTGCTGCCGCCAACACTTCCTGCGAGCGCCTGGCTTCGCAGCTGCAGGCGCACGTTGCTTCGGACGAGTTCCAGTCTCAGTCGCGTCCCGACCTCAAGGCCTGGATTAACGAAACCCTGGTCTTTGGTGGTTTGGGAGTTAACGATGCCACGGCCAATGAGATTGATGCTCTTGCCGACAACCCGGCGACGTCGATCAACACCTTTGCAGCCATCATTTCGCTGCGGGCGCACATTGGCTGGTCAACCCATGGCCATACTGCGGTAGACGTCAACGTCTACACTGGAGGCAGTAGTGATACCTCGGCGCTGCGTGGCAATGTCGAGAACACTGCCGTTGGACAATTCCTCCAGGAATATCTCGGTGTCAATGTTGATGATGTGACCAGAGACCTGCGCAAGTCCCTGAAGATCTCTGGAGCTCAGGTGTCTGAGGTCATCGAAGAGTCTGAAGAGCCTGAAAAGCCTAAAGATTCTGCCGAACCCAAGGCTGATCCTCAGGCCCTGGAGGAGGGCGCTAAAGCTGCCATGGATTCTATGATGCGCTGGATCCCGGGGATGAGTGCCTAAGTTGGCCTATTGATGAGATCTGAAATTCGTTACATATATATTGCCATACTCTATAGTTATCTACTCTTGAGTTCTTCCTTCGACTAGTTATTTAAATAACATCTATATAATTCAAACTACAACCTACAGTTACTGCTCTACAGCCACTTGTCAATTTTTACACCGCTGACATGCTTCCCAAGAAAGGTCTTGATCGTGGCGACAACTTCCGGCACCGTTCGGGGGTCATACAATAGGGTGTGATTCGCCGGACTAGGCAATATCTTGGTCCTCACTACCTGTGACCCCGAGGCGTCTTCTCCACGAACCGCATCGGCAGCCCTATCGACCTCACCAGGAAGCGTAACATGGTCATCCTCACCGCCCACCAGCAGGACTGACGCCCGCACACCTGCCCAAATATCCACACCTACAAGCCCGCCGCGCGACTCGCCATTCTCGTCCGCGTCTACCGGGAGCAGACCCCAGGCCATCCGTCTCCAGACAGGCGTGCGGCTTTGTGTATTGAACGCGTGCTGCATCGCCTTCAGCTCTTCAGAGGCCTCGGGCGTATTATTCCCGCTGCTGCTGCTGCCGCTCACGAAGCGTCGCACGCTTGCGCTCTCTGTGCCCCCACGCCGGTCCCACATGCGCCATAGATCGAATAGCCACCCAGGCACCCATAGCAGACGACGTAGCTGCACAGCTTTATGCGCAGAAATCGGCTGTGCGATAGGACAGAGGGCGATGAGCGCGGCGACGTGTGGAGCGGCAGCGGGGGCATGTGTATCCACTTGTCTGGTCATCTGCGTATCTGCCTGAAGCTGCACCCGACGGCTTACCAGCCGCGCTGCCAGCGCACTGCCCATGCTATGCCCGACAAGCACAAGCGGCTGGCGCTCGGAGCGGAAATCCGCGATGACGACGTCGAGCAGGAGCTCGAGCGCGGATGGCGCGTACGCGTCCCAGCTGGACTCGGCAAAGGCCGAGCGGCCGCAGCCAGGCAGGTCGATGGCGAGAACGGGGGCGAGCGCGGTCAGGTGTGGGAGCAGTGGAGCGAATTGGGCGACGGAGCCGCCGAGGCCATGGATGCAGACTATGAGGGGCGCGGGGGCTGTGTTGGAGCTTGGCCTGGGGCTGGTGGGCGGGTGGGCGTGGTGGAAAATGCGGAGGTTCGTGTAGGTGAAGTCTTTGATGGTGTAGGACTTGAACTGCGAGTGGGCGCGGAGGAATTCCGGGTCGCTTGATTCAGCGTCGAGGCTTGTGGGTGGTGAGGGCATTGCCGATGTCAGGATGCTCGGTTTGATAGGTGCACTGGTGTGGTGTGGAGATTTTGGGAAGCGGGGATGATGAATGATTGTCTGTCGTGAACCGAGACTAACTAGTTAATTCATTTCATGGCGTTATTACGTCATCTAGCTTCAAAGTAAAACCACCCTGTGTGCTAACCAGTGTGTTTTTGTGCCACAATCAGTTGCAACCACAGTAAGATTATAATGTACAGACAGTCCAATAATGACCGTGATGATGGTTTAGAATACAGAAATGCCCCAATCCGCAGACATGCCTCTAGACAGAGTGTCTTTGCCCAGCCTAAGCACCCGCTGCTCCCACCCCGTCCTTCCACCCTAGCGGGAACAACGCCGCCGCAATCGTGTCCGTGCCTCTCTCGGTGGCCAGCAAATTATATTGCGCAGCTGCGTTCCGGGTATCGAGAACATCGACTCTCATTCCGAGCTGAACAAACACGTTGCGCATAGCCGGGCTCATTGGGGCGATGCTCGGGCCCGACCCAATGATGATCATATCTGCCAGCACGAATACTCCATTAGCCTATCGCCATTGCCGTCGTACTTAGTACCCAACTCCCTGAAGTCCGCGCTACTTACCAGGTCGCGGCCACATGACGTCAAACACGCCAAACACCTCAGCCGGCAGATCCAGCTGGCCCTTGTCATTCAAGATGCGCATGCGCCCGCCCATCTTGTCGTGCTCCCACGGCCGCCAGCGCACGACGTGGTCGTCAAACATCATCAGCGCATCGCCATTGTCCGTCACCGCGCCGCCGTGCAGCTTGAAGCCGCGCGCTGTGCACGTCGTCACCGAGCTCTCGGGCACCGGCAGGCTGCCCAGCACGTCCAGCGAGCCCATCTCCGACGCGTGCCGCTCGTACTCTTTGTTGTCGCGCGCCATGCGGCCCGCGCTCGCCGTCGTGTGCAACCCGTGGCGGCTGTGGTTGTTGGGACTCGAACTGCCGCTCGGGCTTGGGCTTGGGCTGGTGCTCGCTGCGCACCTTGTCGAACTTGGCTGCGCCGGCCGGGCGAGGGCGGAGAAGACGCACAGTCGGTTGGTGCGAGAGGCAAATCGGCTTAGCGCCTGCACCGGGCGTATCAAATGGGCTGTCATGTTTGTGTAGAGGCGTCGTTGGATTCGGTGAATGGGCGATCTTGAGACCATGGTTGGGAGCTCCTAGCAAGATCTCAAATCATCTGACAATGCAGACACGTGCTAACAGGACATAAATACTGTGTCTAACACTGTAAGAACAGAGCACGACCACTAACATCAATCAACGGCTCTCTAATTGGCCTACCCAGAGCCTAATTACAGTATGTAGATAGATTTATACACATGATGACCAAGAACGGCTCGAGATTCTCTAGTCGTTTGTTGCTTGGTATTCGCCGTTCCCATCTTCTACTCATACCCAGACCATTACATGATGCATAGCTCATTTCTAGCCGTTGAAGAATGCAATTGTCAAAAGCCATTTATGCAAGTCTAGATATCACCTGGAAATTCTACGCTGCAATTATCCCAACTTTTATACCCCCCAAAGCCCACGATAAGAGACAAAGAAGCCCAACCCTCGCACAACCATTGTGAGTTAGGATAACTTGACTGACAAGCACTCTAACAAGGATAAATATGGTCAACAAAGACACCATTCGCCTTGTGTAACTCGCGAGGTTAGATAGTTTATCCTTGAGACATCATGCCAAGAACATGGCACCATCAACATAACTTGCAAAAAGAAGGGACAAGAGAAAGTATGTGAGGGCCGCTGGCAAAAGAAAGACGGAGAATCAAAGTATCTGTCAAAGGCACGTATTGGAGAGTCCTTATGTTGATTTTCTCTCTTTTTTTTGAATATTTTTTGGTGTATCCCATTCGCAATTTTTCAAAGGGCTAAAATCATTTTTTGATTGTTTACTTCTTCTTAGCACCCTCGGCCTGCTCCTTGAGGACCTTCTTGACAATCTTCTGCTCCTCGATCAGGAAAGCGCGGACAACACGGTCACGCACGCAGCCACCGCATCTCGAACCACCGTAGGCGCGGGAGACGTTCTTCTTGGGCTTGGAGATCTGGGCGTACTCGCGGGGACGCAGGGCAGGGACCTGTGAAAACAATGCATTAGTGGGATTGTCTTTTTTTATGGAAAGCATAGGTGTTTTGTGGACAGCAATTCGACAACAGCAGAACGAGCTTTTGGTGTGATGGCGGCGAGATGAGTGTGTAGGGCGTGTGGTCGGTATTTTTTTGAACAGCGATAATGCGTAGTAGTCCTTGCGAATGGGGGGTTTGGTCGTTTCGTTCAAATGCCAGATGGGACAACACTGGTGAGTAAACCTTTCCAGTGTTTAAATGATGCTGCGAGCCCAACATGGAATCTCGAAGCACAATTTCCCAGTTGAGAAGGTCGGATACAATGGGTCGTCGATGAGTCAATCGGCCGGATTTCTTGGGTGCCAGTTATGCCATCGTTTTGTCGTCTCGTTTGTTGAAGTCTTCATGCTGACGTCCGTTCGTAGTCGTGCGAACTTACACCGGCCAGAGCGTTGCCGCAGTCACCGCACTTGGGAGCAGTGCCGCGCTTC
This sequence comes from Berkeleyomyces basicola, assembly GCA_003671435.1. Classification (NCBI taxonomy): domain Eukaryota; kingdom Fungi; phylum Ascomycota; class Sordariomycetes; order Microascales; family Ceratocystidaceae; genus Berkeleyomyces; species Berkeleyomyces basicola. The sequence goes on from PJAC01000008.1 coordinate 3,130,300, forward strand.
TTGATGTGAAGAACGCGAGACTTGCCACCAGGAGTCTTCACGATTCTCGTGAGGTTCGAGGTGGTGTTGTAGCTATCAAAATCCAGTCAGCGATCTTGCTCTCATATTCTTGTTTCCAAAATCGACCCTGCAAGTAGCAACGTCACAGGCCCATCAAGGATTGGGCCATTTCGACATTGGCGTTGCATTCGAAATTCGGATTGATGCGAGAATGAGCAGGACTCACGGGTTCCGGCGGCGGTAGGTCACTCTGTGGGAAGGCATTTTGGCGGTGGTCGATATCGTCGAACTGATTCACCAGAGATTATCGCGAGTATGGGAAAGGCGAGAAGATGGAAATTTTGTGTGGGAGAGAAATCCGACCACCACTAGCCCGCTTTTTTCGTGGGCCAATGAGCGGGACAGGGCCTATTTTGGCACCAGCAGGCGTATTGTGTGCGAAAGTGGCTGAAAGCGGGTCACGTGAAAGGGCGCACGGCAGCGCAGCCACTCAGCCACTCCTTGGAGAGAGGGCACCCCACAAGCTTTGGCTGAAATTCATCGTTTCATGCAGAATATCTGGATCATGGTGATGGAATAATTAAGACAACATATGACTAGATGACACCATTAATCATTTAGTATCGCCAAATAGCTGAAACCACAACATTCCCAAACGTCTCCTTAAAAAGAAAATCACAATAACTCCGTGCTCAAAAGCAACCCTTCATCGTAACCAAGAAGATCAACCACCTCACCAAAATTGTATAACAAGCGGCGGCCACCAATAGACACTCACTACGACGACTCTTCAGTGGGCTGGAGATAGTACCCGGGGTGGTCCATGGCATTCCACGGCTTGAGCCCAAGTGGATCTTTCTTTTGGCTGCCGACAGCAAGCTCGAACACGGCCTTGGTTTTATCTCCTCTCATAATTGACTGCAGCTCCTTGACCTGGAAATCAACCCTGCCAGCGGTGGCTTTAATGTTGTCGAGTGTTTCTTGGGCTGAAGGGCATTAGAATGAGTTTTTTTTGGGAAAAAGAAAACATGCAAATATCACGGCAAAATACTTACTAGGACTGCCAGAGACAGCAACAGTGGAAACAACATCACAGAGGCTTGAACGAAGGTACACCAACTGGTGCAGACAGGGTTAGCATAGACGATCCCCTACATAAAAACGACAAAAACAAAGGTATTCGCCCACTACGGGATAGCGGAATGTGACATACTTTATTGAGGAGGAACTGCAGGTGGTTCAGGCCATCCTGAATCTGCTTCTCGCCCAATTGTTGCGCGGCCGAGTTTGCTGCAGCGCGTGCGTTGGCCTTGCTTGCCATAGCGGAACGGCTCAGGTTTTTGGAGTCAACAAAGGGGACCGATTAGGCCGAACAGAAATAGGAAAGCAGGAGAAAGGGAGATGGGAGTCAAAATGCTGTTGGATCGAGTCTTTGAGAAGAGAGAATCATGTCTAGATACAGGGTGTTTACGTGAGCCTCGCAGTCCTGATGCATCAGCAGAACAGAACAGGCATAGAGCCATTGTTGTTTGGGTCTAGTTGCGTTTTAGAGATTCTTGCCTTTGTTTACGGCCACCGACCAATAGAAAAGCACAAATCCGGTGCATGACGTGACCCAACACGTGACCCCCAAAAGCTGCTTCGGTCCCTTGTCAAGGCCACCGCCCCAGGACCGTGCGGATAACTTTTCTTGCTCACTCATTCACACCTCCCCAGTGCGAAAAACAACAACGCAACGCCCTTCAGACCTCCAGCTCGCCAAACAAATCACAGACTGAGAGAGAGCTTGCGCTTTGCCCAAAATTGCAACGCCTATTTCCAGAGTCGCGCTGCGACCTAGCCGCCGTGTCCTCGCAAGCTCCCCAAGCCTAATTGTGAGCGTGATTTGGGCTTGACTTTCTGCCCAAATCAAATCACCTGTCTAGCCGGAGCCCGCCCATCACCGGTGGCTTGACTGATATTATTGGCGTCCATTTTGATAGTGTTAGCCTAGTGTAGCTACATTGCTCAAGTTTTACTTGGGCGTCTCTTGAACGTGGAGGAGGCCCTTTATCTCCTCCTTTAGCGACTACGCGCCTCTTCCAATTTTCCCAGATTCACCCGCGCAACCGCAATCATAGCTTCTTCAAATCCACAGGTGTTCTTTGATTCACGTCTTTACGTGACATCTCAGGCACCGTCGCAACCACCACAGCCTCCGCCGCAAGCTGTACCACAGCAGCCGGCCCAGGTCCAGCCGGCCCAGGCTCAGGCCCCGCCGGCTCAGGCCCCAGCCCCGCAGGCCCAGCAGCAGATACAGCCGGTTGCCATGGCCGAGCAGGCCGTGATGCCCAATGCGGCACCACCGCCTGCTCTGCTTCCACCGCCCGAGGGGATCTACCGCTCGTTTGAAGACCTCCTCTCTTCCGTCCAGCGTATTGCCAAGGATCAGGGCTATGGGGTCGTCAAGCTTCGCGCATCCAACTACCGAGATGGTAGACCGACTCGCTACGACTTAGTATGCGACCGTGGCGGTGTCAAGTACAATAGTACTGCCAAAAAACGGAACCCCTCTACGCGCAAGATTGACTGCCCGTGGCGCGCAAAGGCCGTCTGTGAGGTCCAGCTCGGCAACCAGTGGCGCTTCGCTGTTCAGGAGCCCAGACACAACCATGAGCCTCGCGTGCCCACTGTACCACCTGGCCAGGAGAACACACCGCTCGCTCAGTCGATGCGCTCATTTACTAATAAGTTGGACCGCATCACGCACGATCTTTCTCAGGGTCTTGTCCGCATGGAAAGCCGTCTGGACCAGATTGAGAAGCGCCTCGACGGCATCGAACGCGGCATGCATACGTATGAACCCCGCTTCCAGAATATCGACTCGCGGATTCAGTCGCTCGAGTCCCGTGGCAGCATAGAACTCGGCTCCATGGATGAGGTTGAGTCGCGGCTGTTGGCTTCATCTGTCATGTGATGATGCCCTGTGTGCTATACAGCCATTTCAGGCAGAACACGTGTGCCTTGGTATAGCACTGCTTCACTTTACTTTTCGCTCGCAATAGACAAGCAGTGCGATGCGTTTGAGTGTAATACTAGCCTCTTTATATCAGACCAACCATGTACCTACTGTCAAGCACATTTCGATGTTGTCTCGATTCCGCTCCTTGGGAGGGTCTTCTATGACGCACTGCTGAGTCTAGACACCAATGCTTCAATGCCTTTCTGTGTCTGCTTGGGGGAAAACACGCTTTTATCTCGATTGGGGCGTTTCGGGGGGTTTGGGTGTTTATTTCATTTCTTGTAGCTCTTAACAATATAACCAACTACATACATACGGTTACATATGTAAACTGCTTTTGCCAGTTGGCTAATTGCACGATAATAACGATCAAGCAAAAATAATCTAGCTGCCGTTACCAATCACCACCTAAACCAGATGCCAAACCCTCCCACCACGTCCATTCTTTTCACGACTTGTACCTATGTGCTCTCATTGTCTGCTCCAAGTAACTAACATCCCAAATATGGCATGACCGTTTTGGCACAAGACACTAGTCGCCTATTTCGCGCACTGTGATGGATGGCTTCAATTAAGCTCCACCAATCCCCATGACAAAAAAGAAAGGCCCAGCGTGGATAATTAAACAAAGACAGACGCGGCCATCGTGAGGGAGTTGAACTGAATTCTTCTCATGGCCAACATTCCCGCAAGAATCAGATGGGGAAAAAAAACTTGGCAAATTTGGAGAAACGGAAAATATCACGTCAAAAGTTTCGTATTTCTTTTTTGCTATAAGGAGAAGTAATGAAGTGGCGTGAACAAGTCAGTGTATAACCTCACTCTGTAAAGATATTGCAACCCCACCACCATGATGATGACACGTTCGTCCCACAACATCTGACTCCTCGAAAAAACAAACATACTACTTCCGCTTGTACCAATACTTGCGGCTTTCACCCAGACACTCGCCAACGGTAACCAGATGGAACCCAGCTGCTAGTGATTTCTCAATCATCGGCACGGTCAGCTGGTAAACCGTGAGCTCCAAGCTGTCATGGGCCAGAACAATAGGACCAGGCTCGCTCGGATCTGTTGGCAGCTTTTGACCAAATTTCTCCTCAACTCCCGTCATTTCGTCGACGGTACGAACACCATAGTCCAATGTATCCAAGCTCTAATGGATTACACGGTATCCCAGATTGGCCATCTGGGCCATGCATGTAGCATCACAGCTTCCATATGGAGGTCGCATGTAGGTTGGCTTGACGCCAATTATTTCCATTAAAGCATCCTCCAGCTCCGTCATTTGCTGCTCTCGGGCAGCGCCCTTGGTCATACTCAAATCGCGGTGGCCCCACGTGTGGCTGCCAATCTGATGGCCCTCGGCATATGCACGCTTGACCACCTTTTGCTTGAACCTGTCGCGGTCTAGAGCTCTTCCCATATTCTTGCCATTGATGAAGAAAGTCGCAGACACATCATACTCGGCAAGAATATCGAGAAGATCGTTGGTATAGAGGTACGGACCATCATCAAAGGTGATGGCCATGGTGCCGGGCACTTTGCACTCCATGATAAAAGCACCAGGTGCGATGACAGCCTGCAAAACGGCGGAGGCATTCCCATGTACGGCTTGGGCCTGGTGGTTGAGTGTCGTGTCGAGTTCGGTAAGGGTCGGAGCAATGATGGCAGCAGCCAGTTGAAGGAGAAACCCCGAAAACGCAAGATTCTGCTAGCGCATGGTCCCGAGATGCAGTCAATAATATCCAGAAATGATGATGAAAGTATGCGCAACACAAGGTGATAACACAGAATGGGTGTATATGACAATGCTGTCAAAACGCGGGATAATGATGTGTAGTTGGATATGCCACGACTTTTTGAAGAAGAGAAAATAGCAAACATATTGTTTATGATCTGGAGAGGGGTTTGATCCCACTCGGTGCCTTCCAAGTCGACATGTCTGTCTATACGGTACCTGCCTCATGTTGATTGAGGTCCCGGGCACATAAAAGGAAGAAGTTTCTCAGATAACTATCAATGGGCCCGGGAGGTTTGTGGACACATAAAGACGGCAATTACCATTGCCGGTCAAGTGGATCTCGGGAGTGTCAACTGGCCGGCCCTTTGACTTTCGCTGGGCTTGAGTAACATAAGAATGGCCTTGAGGTCAACCCAACTGCCGATGGTCTTGATATATATCGCACCGAATATCTTGAAACGGACTCTCCCAAGCATTTGTAACTATTTGATTTGAATGTATTTGTTTACCCGTCTACTGACGACGGGCGGCTAACTTGAGCCCAAGGGTGCCAGCCATGAGATAGTTACTACACAATAATGTGGTTTATATTTGGTTTCGAGTGACCAGGAAACTTCGTTGTTGCCATGAAGTTCGGCGGCCAAGACCTACGGTCATCTATCTACCTAGTCATCTCAGGGAGATCGGCTAATATAAAGGAGAAGTAAAGCTCCGAGTCGGAGGCGGCAATGCTCCTTGGAAGCTAGGCAGACGTTGAATAAGAATGCAAACAAGCTAGGTTTATGTTGGCCGGTGCGCAGGGCTGTGCACCAAAGAGGCACACGTCGTGCAGCATTAACTACATGTATATATCTGTCAAGTTTGACGTCCTTGGTGCCGCCTCCCTTGGGCATTGTGATACATGGGACTACGCACGACCAAGGCGAGAAAATAAGCACCTCGAGTAGAGTTGACGTTTGTGTATATCAGTGAACGATCTACGTCAGCAAATGATGTTGTTGCTTTGTCGCTGAAGATTGCGCATTGGGCTGCTAGTAACTAGTAACCCTGAACCCTAGATCAGTGTTGGCCGTGTGGGAAGAACACCATGTGTTGATTCAAGACGTTGAAGAATACAACAACATTTGTTGCTGTAAGACATGTTGCTTGTAACTCTGCAGCTCGGTGCAATACTTGATGCAAGGTAGCCGGAAGCCCAGCAGAATACAGAGATTAACCCATGCCCAGTTAAGTTCGGAGGCTAACAACCGAGCATATGTCAGCAGCCAACAACGAGCAACCTGGATGAAACTTGGTGAGCAACACCGTGGGCTGTAGATGTCGATGGTTTCGGGCGAGTATGTGTCCGACTCCGAAATAGGGCGGCAGACGTGGACTAGCGCTTAGTCACTAGAAGATTAGAAGGTATTCCTACAAGCCCAAGTAATACGAGTGTTCTTTGGGCGTCTTGGCTTCTGAGAGGCAGTTTATTAGGGTTAAGACATTGTTGTCTCATTCTGTCTAGGGATAGCGCGGTAATAAAGGTCCAATAAATAATGCTAAACAAGCGTGGCTTGTGTTGATGTGGCTATGATGATGTGAAGTTGAACGATAGTAGAGTGTTGCTAGTACCACCATAAGAAGTCTACTGCGCTCCGGAAGGCCCGGCATTGTGTCAGATTGCTAACACATTTCCAGGAGCGTTCCCAGCCGAAAAAAAAACAACAGAAGGGTTTTGTTTTGGGTTGCTTTTTTTTTCCTGGGCTGTTCAGGGGGATTCGGTTTTGATTGGGCCATTTGTAAAGACGGCGACCGACAAAACTGGAGATGCATCGTCGAGGAACGGGTCCAAGTACATGTGCATGTCTGGATGTACATGACCACACAAGTACTTGTACAAGTTTGAATGCAGACATGAGTATACAGATCGAGGTAGCGGGTACGGGAGACAATGGCCGATTGCAAGTAGCAGAGGAGATCAAGCAACTGGCTGACACTTGGTCACATAGTCAACTTAAGCACTTGATTGTGCAAACCATAGAGGAGAACCAGAACTAGAACCAGAGGCAAAGCCAGAACCGTCAGCCATGCGGAGTTTTGACCTCTTCTAATAATGGTCGGAAGAAGTCCTAATTCCAACTGGAGGGTCTTTTCATGCAGCTGGAAGGAAGCTGCAGATGCTGGAATTTGCATTTGCAGGTACATGCAAATATGTGCATGTGGCATATAGGCAGTGGTAACTATCGTGTGTACAAAGATACATAGATACATGTAGTTACGTAGTGAGTTGCAAGTACTTGAATATTTAGCCCGTAACGGATGTGGGCGGAGTCACCTAGACTCTTTTCCGTTCTCTTTCTGGGTCTTTTCATCTTGCTGCGGCTGCTTGGCGATCAAGCTTTTAAAGGTGCGGCATTATGGTGTGTGTTGGTTGACGTAGGCTGTTTGTTAAAGGATAATGTGCTGTGTGGCCGTGTCCAAAACCCCCCGGGGCGCCCACGCTAGCGCGTCGTTGATGGCAGTGGATGCAGCGCTGAAGCAGCCCGGCCGCTGCCTGCTGTGCGTGAGGGGCTCAGGCCTGTTTAGGGAGCCTGGGCGCCCCATGAGCCACAGCTAAGCTCTCGAGTCTCTCCCCCCCACGCATGCTGCACTAGGAGCTCTGGGCCCGTTCGCTACTCCACGTCAACCAATAACGCCTGGCGACTAACGGCCAACAGAACGCTAAACCCGCCCGTTTTACCAGAGACAGGTTCATCTTCGGGGCGTGCGGCCACTATATCGCTGATCTTGGAGCCTGCGTTTGGCGAGCCGCGGGAAGTGGCAACAGGGCTTAGGAGCCGGACTTCAATGTGCCCTCCAGCTGCCGCCTCTGGGCCTCTGGTGCCCACCCCCTGAAGCCCAACCCTCTTTGCTTTCCGACGGTCCCCTTTTTTTCTCCTCTCTTTTTTCTCTCTTCCAGTCTTCCCTGGAATTGAAAAACCGATCGTCTTCCCTGTTATTACATATCACCGCCGCTTCCCCCGTCAAGGCTCCGTCCGTGGTTCCTCTCAACCTTTTCCTTTTCCTTTATCTATAGCTTCTCCTTGGGCTTTCTCTCTCGTGCGACGACCCGTTGATCTCGCCATTATTTCCTACCGGCACCCGCTCGGTTGATAGCTTCAAGCGTCACCGCCACCACAGCAAGAAAGGCACCTCTTTCACCCGTTACCTTCTCCCTATCTTCGATTCTTGAACCTTGTTACTTTTTGAGCCGGCTCTAGCTCGTTGTGTTTTTTTTTGTATAGCAAAGTATCATTTTTTAATTCTTTTGATTCTACCCACCTTGCAATCAGCGATCACCAGGCTCGAATCATCTCCGAATCCACCTTGCCTCCGCCTTCATCGTACCTCTTGTTAATACCCCATTCGAACACTCAACATGGGAATCGGTGCCGTTGCCGAGCCACTTGTCGTGGTGACTCTCCTATTTGGAGGCGCCTACCTCAACCGCAACACTCTGCCCAACAGTATCCCCTACGCCCGCGGCTGGACTTCCAATGCCCAGTCGTATCGCAAGCGCTCCGACAGCCTCAACTATGACATCTCGGGTCGCAACGGTAGCAAGTCGCCGTCCGGAGACAGTGAGAGATCGTTTTCGTCGAGCAGCTCTTCCACTCGTGTGCTAGGCGGCGTCGACCAGTCGCCTTACCGCCGTCGCCATGTGCGCATGCCATTTGTCAACACCACCCTCACCACTCCCAACACTGCCGTCTACGAGGGCCGCCTGATCAGCCGCATCTTACAAAAGTTCCCCTTCCTCGTCGAGGCTTGGTACTGGCTCCTGCTCTACTGGGTAAGTTTACCCAACAACATCTGAATCTCTGGGATACCTGGAAATCTTTGCTAACTCGCTCCAGGTCTACCAAATTGGTCGTGCCGTCACTGCTCTTACTCTGGTCGAGGGCACCGTCAACGTTGCTCGCAAGCACGCCCTGACTCTGATTCACATTGAGCAGGCCCTGGGTATCTTCATCGAGCGCCCAGTCCAGGATTGGTTCTTGGCCCATCCCACCTTGCTGCACTGGATCAACCGCACCTACTCCTTCATCCACATTCCCGGAACTATTCTCTTCCTCGTTCTGCTGTACTACTTCACCACTGCCAGCAAGCGCCGCTCGCTCGCTAATGGCTCCACCACCGACATCCTGACTTGGGCCGGTCCTGGTCTGTACGAGTCTCGCCGCCGCGCCATGGCTCTGTGCAACCTGATTGCCTTCTGCATCTTCACCATCTGGCCCTGCATGCCTCCCCGTCTGTTGAGCGACCCGACCTACACTGGCGAGGATGCTGCAGAGGCCAAGAGCTTTGGTTTCGTCGATACCGTGCACAGCACCGCCGGCGAGAGCAGTGTTTGGACCACCAACAGATTCTGCAACCAGTATGGTAAGTTGATAACTGATGAGAAGCTTGGGCCACTGGATCCGTCGCCATAGTATATTGCCTCATGCTAACTTGTAATGTCTCTCTAGCCGCCATGCCCTCGCTGCACTTTGGATACTCCCTGTTGATCGGTCTCACCGTTGCCACCTTCCCCATCGCTGGCCTGCGCGCTTCGTCGTGGAAGCGCATCGCTATTGTCGTGATTGGCCTTTCGTACCCTTCTCTCATCTTGACTGCCATCATCTCCACGGCCAACCACTTTGTTCTTGATGCCGTGGCCGGTGGTATTGTGTGTGGTATCGCATGGAACGCTAACGGAATCCTGCTGAACCTTTTGCCTATGGAGGACTACTTCCTGTCCTTCCTCCGTGTCCACAAGCCCGTCAACTGCACCGACCCGGACACTGCTGTCCAGGCCGAGTACCAGGGGCTGATGCTCCAGGAGGTGGTGTAAGTCAAACTAGCAACAGAGTGGATGTGTCTTTGCACATTTGGCCTGTGTTTCTAGTTATGTTTTCTGCTACTACAACAGCATGGTAGTCCTCGAACGAGCAAGCGTCTCCGAGGAAGTTGACTATTCTCAGTAAGGGAGAGAGAGGCCTGGGTTGACTGTAACTTGGTCGGCGATCCAGGACGTGGTTGATTTGTTGTCATTTTTGGGTTCTTTTTTTTATTATTTTGCCTCTGTCATTGTGGCGTAAACGCCATGTCACCAAAGCCTTTGTCTTTTTGGTTGTTTGTTTTCTTGCTTATTCAATGATGGTCATGTCCCTTTTTCTTCTGTTCATATCTACTGTTATTTGTTGAAATCTAGATGACGTGTAATTGTGAATATAGAACATGGCAGCAGTGTGGAATAGTCATGTATGCACATACATACATGCGCACAAATAGAGTCGTATATCATCGCGAGTCTACTGAACAATGCTGGCTGACACGGCCAATTGTGGGTGTTTTTGTCTGCCAAGGCGGGGTAATTCAACCGGTGTATTGCACAGCCTCAAACAGGGCAATGAGGGATGAATCCAAGTACTACTTGTTACAACCACCATAACCACAGATGGTCAGACAAGTCAGATCTCCGCACTGCGAGAAGGGCGGAGTCGCGGATATCGTCCATCCTGGACGGAGGGAGTGGCATAGTGAAGGAGATGGACTGAGAGTTCTTTGGAGCTTATAAAAAAAGCATAACTAACTATATCTACTACTTCTTGCATAAAAGCACACAAGTGTAAGAAGTAGTATGCATGTATGCGGTTAGTGGTTGCCATAAGCATCTCTTGTGCGTTCTAACAAGCTTTTCCTTGCACGACTAAGCAAACCCATGTCGGTGGTACTTAGAGACATGTCTCGGTACCGTGGGTTATCTACCCGGTTGACAGAGGCCTTTGCCATAGCAAGCGCGGGGCTGCTTCCCATCTCCGCGCCGCCCGCCACGGCATGTTTGTGAAGTTGGTATCAATGAATGACGGGAATGCCCCCGTTTGCCCATTGCGGTGTTTTACGGAGGAGGCTGACTGTTGAATTTAGTCCCAAGTCTCTTGCAGTCTACAGACCAAAGACATGATCCGGAGTTTTTTTTTCATCGTATAAACGAATGCCGGAGGGAAACAGGAGAAGCCATAGAGTGCCTACACCTAGTTATAAATGACCTTGTTCCTAGGCCTTCTTCAACTACCGAAGCCTTTCTCTCTGCATTGGGGCTTGTGACATCATCCCGTGCGCCGCAACATAGACTCTACCGACTCTACCGACTCTACCCATTCTCCGCATGTTGATCGCACTGCTTTCGCCATGAAACCCTCCATGCTCTTTAGATTTCTTCCCGCACTGGTACTAGCAGTGCCGTTTGGAGGAAATGAAGCGAGCCCTGCTTCACGTGGCATCATGGCCAGTCCCGACCCGCGCATCATGGCACCCTTTCTCAGAGATGATGAATCCATTGACGAATATGTCCGGAAGGCTGGAAGAGTTGGATTCCCGGCCCCGTACGCCAAGGACCTGACCCCCAGAGGAGACGGCCACTTTGAGCGACTGGAACGAGCAGAGGCCCTGGGATACAAAAAGATTGATGTTGTACCTCGAGAGGCATACTTCAAGCTTGAGACCAAAACCGACAGCTTCACTAGCCCCGATGAAAAGCCCGATCACCCTTCTCTCAAAAACAAAGGGTTTGGCGGCAAGAAGGCCAGAATCATTGCATCCCATTCGACACCGGCGGGTCTTTCTGTGCCGCCTGTCTCGACGAAAATGTCTGCTAGCGATGTCAGATACTTCGCCGAAGAAAACAACGAGAACTACTGCCAGACACATCCGGCTCAATTCTACCGACTTGACTTTGGCCCTTTGGCTCGTGGTAGTGACTGTGTTGAGCTTGCCAAGTATCTGGAGCGTGAGCCAGGCTACTTTCTTGCGTCGGACTTGAGCCAACTGACTCCACTGGTGGTCATGGGTTCATGCTATTTCCAAGTCGTTCGACGATTTGGCGCAAGCGATATACTTAGGTATGAATGTTTTTGGTGAATGTCATGAAGTTTATAACTTGAATTCAAAGAATCCTGGTGTCTAACTTTGCATGCACAGATTTTCCACCAGCGATGTTGCGAATGTGCTACGGACCTACCTTGATGAGTACTCAGGTCTGTCCGAGAATTCTGTCATTCATAATGCTCTTGGGACTACCAAATGCAATGGGAAGTATCTAGACTGGAGTATCACTGGGTTTTACAACCATACAACGACTAGAAATGGAACAGTCTAAGTACAGCTAGGTATCCCGCGCTAGTTGGGAAAATGCTTGGGTAGTTTGGGTAGGGGGCACCATCGAATATATTATAAATTGAGACAATAGTGGTGGTGACTGCGTAGAAGTTGGGGAGGAGATTGATATTCCTTGGTTTCAATCACTGATCAAAATATAGATACTTCACAGAAATTATCCTTACGTCGAAACGATTTCCAAAACCACCACAAGTTGTCGTATTTATATGTATGTGTGTGCTACGAAGATACAAGTGGGACTAACTGGGGTGACGAAGCCGCAGAATTATCCGAAATATGCCCGCAGCTCGCTCCACAAATCGAAACGACGTCAGCCTGTAGAAAGCTCAACCCGCGATCTGATCGCTGCAGCTTTGGGCTGTATGGCTTTCTATTCCAGCTAGAAAACAAAAAAAAAACACACACACAAAGCCAGGGCATAGATGATCAGCTTGGCATAGAAACAGGCTTGTCCCCCTTTAGCGGGCCGCGACATACGAACAGACACGATAAAAGATGAAAGAATTTATGGAGGCCGTACAACAGGCCTTTTACGATGCCACCGGCTGGCACCGGGACAATTCGTACTCGTCGCTGGATGCCACTGCCGACGGTATGAGTCTTTGGCTTGATTTCAATTACTTTTGTCACGCCACAAAGATGCGTTGTTCTGGTGGGAATACTAACTACTGGTTGGACTCTAGGGCTCCTCAACTTCCATACGCCCCAGGGCTTACACATGACCCTGTCGGCTCTAGCGACACCCCAGTTTGCGACATCCTATGAGCTCGGCACGATTGGCGTTGTCGATGGCTCCTTATCGTATCTCTACTCCTCTGTGCCCGTCCAGCGATACTTTGTGCCTCAGTCGGAAAAGGTCTCGTTGCCCTCGCGCATGCAATCATACCGCGTCCTCTCCCCGCTCAACACAAGCTTTACAACACCAATCACGACGACGCACGCCAGTCCCAATGCCGCGCCCACCGTTTCTTACCCGTCCCTATTGTACGGCCGGCTATATCTGCCACAGTCAATGCTAGAAGCGCTTGTTGTGAAGAAGCTCTCGCCTGCGCTGCAGGTGCAGCTCAGTGCGGTGTCGTCCAAGACGCTGCGAAACGGGGGCACAGTGCTAGGCCTGGCGCAGTATGACGTGGGCCGCTATGCAGTAGAGGGGCTGGCATCATCGGATGGTGGACTGCTAGGCCTACGTGGAATCTACAACTTCCATGCACACGACGAAAAGGCACCGCTGCCAGTTCCCGGGGAGGGCGAGCGCGAGCGCATTTTTGGGCGCTTCAGCACAGGTGCTGAGATATACTACGGAACATTGAATAAGGGCGGCGGAATCAGTCTGGGTGCGCGGTTTGCCACGTTGCCGGAACACATGGGGACGCCGCTGACGGCTACACTGACAATCAACCCTCTCATGGGAAGCATTAGTGCTAGCTATGCTGTCATGGCCGGAAAGCTTTGTACGTTGGGCACACGGCTAGACTTCAATGTGTACAGCTACGAAAGCGACTGGCTTGTGGGCATTGAACTCTGGAGAAAAGGTTTCTTGTCAAGAGAGGCTCCCATGTTTGATCACGCGGGACAGGATAAGTCGATAATCCCCCCTCAATCCCCCAAGACTGTCAGTCAAAAAAGGACATCTAATCAGACGCCGGCCGAAAGTGCTAAAGTGGCCTCACGGAAATTGAAATCTGCAGTAGGACAAACCCCAGGTTCCACCCGGCAACTCGCACCAGCGCAAGCTACACCAAACGGCACATTGCCTGCTGGCTCCTCTTCATCACGCGCCGTAGGCTTCCAACGCAGTTTCCAGGCCAAGATGGAATGGCGTCTCGATGAAACGTCCGGTTCTTCCAAGGCCCTTGAAGCTAATACCCGCCCGCCCTCACCGCCCCAGACATCCTCCGCTCCTTCTTCGCCTCCGTCTACTCCTTCCACGCCAGCTCCCGCATCGATCTCTGTGGACGTTACACCGCCAGCACCCGGACCAGCGTCTCTGGACAAGTCACAAGGGCTGGCGCTTGGCAAGAGCGTTTCCACTGTTGCCGTTGCTGTTGCTGGCGATGGTGTTCCTGCTGCTGTGGTACCTCTCCCTGTACTCAATGCGTCCACGGCGCCGCCGTCAGGCAGCGACTCGGAGGAGTACAGTGCAGTAGTCAAGGCACGGCTGGACCAAAACCTGCGCATTGGGCTGTTGTGGGAGGGTCGTATGAAGGCTCTTCTCTTTGGCCTGGGTTTTGCAATCGATCTACGGCGACGCGATCAGCCGTTTCGTACTGTTGGATTGGAAGTACAGTATTCATCATAGAGAGGCAGCTTGCATAAACCTAGCTCCCTCTGTCTAACATCTCTCGCCGGGCGGTGGTTTTCTCTTTCTGGCTATGGGAGTTGTCATTCGACTTTTTTGTGTGGGAATACAACTTCTGTAGAGTTTCTCTGGGGTGGGCTAACTGCATCCACAGACATATCTTTGCCACTATTTCATCGATTCAATTCACATAGTATGGCCGGCATGTATCCCAACGGTACCTTTTGACCAAATCTTGCAGTGGTGTATGTATGACATCATCTCAAAGTCCGCCTTTTTATGTGACTCATGTTGCATGGTTTGACTGACTACAGGCTGATGCGAGTCTTTGTAGTATCAGGCGGGCACTTGACTGTCCGTGGGACCTCGATGGCATCGCCGTTTCAGAAAGGCAATGCGCGGTGACTTTTGTCTAACTAGCAATGCGCACACATTACAGGGAGGGTTTTTTTTTTTTCGGTGTCTATACATTTGTCAGTGTTACGCATACGCATAAATATCAAGAAAATTCAGAAATATGTACATCGCCGTCATGTCCTACCTGTTAGCGTTTCTTAACACGAATAGGGAAACAGACAAGCAGTCTTGGCAGAGGGAAAGAGAACGCTAGAGATGACGTCCCTTTCCCGGGGAATCTGTCATCTCATTTTTGGTTCTATTCTCCTTCTATGCAGCAAGTTGTGTGCATTAAAAGGAATCATTCCAAGTTTCCAGATTACTGGTAATAGGGCGCATTGCTCCAGAATATATACCATTATAGCGGCAAGGCTAGAGGAGTGTCTTTAGCGGACAGCCAAGGAGGCCCAAAGAGAAGATCTTCGGCCAAGCACGTTTGAGTGACTGCATACTGTGCCCCCCCTTGGCCCCCTTATTGCTATTCATGTTCTCTCATTGCACCGGCCGTTGAATTCAATGTCTTCCGTATTTTATTTATCCATATATTAGAGTTCTAAGTCCTGGCCGTCCGTCAAGCGGACCGAGGCTCACTCTTGACATATGCACCTTATGCGACATGTTTCCACGACAAGCCGTGAGAAGGAACTTACAGGGTTGTCCTCGCGGGACATGGCATGAAATGTGTACCTGTACGAACGGAGCAGGATCAAACGATCATAACCTCCCGGCCACGCTGGCTCTCGGAAATGCCTATCCGGAGTGTATTGGTGGCGGTAATCTTTACCACAAAGGCATTCTATTCCCGTCGGATGCCAGCAATTGAACTGCTAACAATAATCCTATCAGTATCCCATGGAAGGAATAGCTGTGTGATGTCATTGGTTTGGGTGACACATGTATAGAGGACTTTCTGCATGGTAGCTATTCTTTCATGGTCGAGGCAGGTTCCAAGTCACAGCAGCGCACACGTTCTAGACTGACATGTTTCGCGTGATGATAAACATAGAGCACAATAGAACAGCGCAAGTGCTTGTATAAGAGATCCAAGGTCTGAAGTAACTGGTGAAAGTGACCTAATGTGTTGTTGAGTTGATGATTAGAGGTGGCACAAGGTCAAGTTAAGCATAGCACAGCTGATGACAGCTGGCTGCAGCTGGCGGTCATGGTTTGGAAGGATGGACTTTCTAATCCTTCAACACCCTGATGGCCAGAAGAAAAGTTTGCTGGTTAATAGGCGCAAGTATATCACTCATGGAATCACGCAACCACGTATCCATGTAAGAGAGGTCAATATTATGTGCATACTTGCTGGGTCGTTATTCAGGTGTGCTGGCTATGATATCCAATGTGAACCAAAGAGGTCTCCTCACATGGCCTGTGGTAGTTCCTCGATCGAGTCCGTGATGAGACCACCGGCACGCATTGTCTTGAAGAATCCGCCCTGGCCCCGCAAATCGCCGTCTTAAACGCAGGGCGTGAACTGGTTTAACGGTGTGGCCTGTGCCGAGTGATCATAGCCAAAGCTTGAAATACATTGTGCTTGTACCACAGCCTGCACGGCCGCCGGAACAGAAGCTTGGCAGGGCTAATGCCGATTAAGCTGGCAGCCTGTCAAACTGAAGCTTGGATGTTTCCGAGATGTCAATCACGATGCTTTTCTTGCTCTTCTTTTTCCAAGACAGAGAGACTCGAGTCTACTGAGAAAACGCCCGCGTCGTCAGCGGCCCGGCCTGGATTATGGCAGCGGCGGCCGGTCCATCAGGGTTCTCGCACAGCTGCAGGTAAAATCGATAAAACAGACAACCCATCCCTGCCAATAACACAGGCTCACCTCGAGCGGCGGACCTCGTCCTCTTCACGTTTCTGCTGGAGCCAATCGCAGGCCCGTCCTTTCAGCGGCACTGGCTAACGAGGTCTCTTGGACCAAAGAGGATGGGCTGCATTCTCCAAAGGGCACACGAGTTTAGTCATTTTATGTAGCTCACTGCTTTTTTTTTTCTCGCTTTGGTCGCAGCGGGCCATCAAGGTTCTTGTAAGTGCCCTTGTGGGAAGTCTCTCCGCTGCCCCATGTCCGTTTCTCTGACATCTCTTGCACTTTTCCAGTTCTCCTCTTCATTTTTCCTCAGAGATTGATACGCATTCGCGGCAACATCCAAGAACAGCCCGGAAGCTTTGACTTTATTGGACAATCGCATCCTTTCGTATGACTCTGTGGCAAGCACGCCGTTCTTTCCATCAGCATCTCCTGCCTGTGCTTGCCTGTTCTGTCTCTTTGTTCTGCTCTACTACTTGCTAGTTTCGCTAGTTGCCTTCGAGAAGCCATCAGCCACCTGTGAGGACAAGAACCCTTGTGGCCCACGCCCGACTACAAAACCTCAGTCTCTGCTGTTGTCATTCAGTCTTTTTCCCCTGGCTTCCTTTCCTCTCTTCCATCAAGTGCCAAGAATACCAAGACGTCGAAGTCTCCAGCTATCTGCATCTCCGCCCATCTCTACACCCGCCGTTGGCATAGCTGGCCCGTTCTTCCACTCCCCCCCCCCCCCCCCCCACGCTGTGCTACATCGACTTCTCTGCTCTTTGCGCACGCCCTCTTTATCTCTTGTTCTCTCTCCCACGCTTCCCCTCTTTGTCTGAATCTCTTGGCCCTTCCTCCCTTGAAGTCTGTCTGCCGCCTCCGCCTCCGCCTTCCCTTGCCAACGACAAGGTTAAAAAGCCCAGTCTTCCCTGTAGACTCGTCCGCTGGCTTTTTCTTGTCCTGCGTCCTGCCCTGTGCTCCATCTTTCCTCAGTCACTCATCAACTCCTCACGCCCAAGATGGCCTTTGAACATCTCATGATTCACCGTCGGCACGAGATTGAGTGCTCGACCGAGGTCGACCTCGACCGCCGCGGTCTGAGAATCGCCTCCATCTTCATCATCATGGCGTCCTCGTTGCTCGGTGCCATAGCTCCCATTCTTTTGGGCCGCCTCAATACCAAGCACTCGCCCAAAAACATGTTCTTTGTCTTCAAATTCATCGGTACTGGCGTCATCATTGCCACTGCCTGTATGCATCTTTTGTCTCCGGCTGTCGAGGCTCTTCATAGCGAGTGCCTTGCTGACAAGCTTGGTGACTACGATTGGGTCTTCTTCATTGCTCTCATGACCATCCTGCTCATGCTGCTCATTGAAACCGTTGCAAACCACTTTAGTGACTCGATTGCCAGAAAGATGGCTGGCTCTGCCCCTCGCAGCCATGACCAATCTAACACCATGGCCGACGAGGCCGCTCCGGCTAGCAGCATCTCCGACCACGAGATTCCTGCCGAAAAGAAGGACGTCTCGCCGTCTCGGACCGCGGACTTGAGTTATCTGCCTCACTCTCATGGCCATGGACCCCACATTGAATCTCATGGCCCTGTCAGCAACGCTGCCTTTTCTGGCCAGATTATTGCCATTCTCATTCTGGAGTTTGGTGTTATTTTCCACAGTGTCTTCATCGGTCTGGTCCTGTCTACTACTGATGAGGTTGTTATCCTGACCATTGTCTTGGTCTTCCACCAGCTGATGGAAGGCCTTGGTATTGGTTCTCGCCTGGCTGTTGTCAAGTGGCCCGCAGGCCGTGGTTGGTGGCCCTTCCTGTTTGCGGCCATGTACTCAATCTCTACCCCCATTGGTATTGCTGCTGGTCTTGGTGCTCGTCCCAACAACGGCAACACACAGACTCTTGTCAACGGTATCTTTGATTCTATCTCCGGTGGCATCCTCCTGTACACTGGTCTTGTGGAGCTTCTGGCCCATGAGTTCATGTTCAACGAGCAAATGAACCGCTCGCCCATCCGCGT
Source organism: Berkeleyomyces basicola (assembly GCA_003671435.1). NCBI lineage: Eukaryota > Fungi > Ascomycota > Sordariomycetes > Microascales > Ceratocystidaceae > Berkeleyomyces > Berkeleyomyces basicola. The sequence goes on from PJAC01000008.1 coordinate 3,148,743, forward strand.
GAAATTCGCCGCCCTCTCTTGCGTCGGGTTCGGAGCTGGCATCATGGCGTTGTTAGCCAAGTGGGCTTAAAAGGTTATTGTCTACGATCATGCAGTCACAACGCCTGCTGAACAATGGAAGTTCGTCGGGTAAGCTTGGACAGGAGGGTCGAAGGAAATGCGTCACGATTGATACCCAAAAGCATGTTTTTAAGCTTCATTTCTCGAAAAGAAAAATACATGAATCTCCGTTCTACTACAAGTATTGCGCAAATATGTGATAGACTATTGGTGTACATACATAAATATCTCAATGCATGTACACATGTTGTATTAGTGAATGATGCGGCTCTAGGAGGAAGGATAGAGTTTTCCGCATGCTATGAAAAGTTTCTTGCAGTTCTGGAAGTCAAATAACTAGGGTCTGAAGATTCTACTTAGGGTTATATATGCGACAAGGGCGGTGAAAAATTATGCCAGTCCCTCGGGCCCCACCGCCCAACTTTTTTTTTCGCCATGTTGCTGATGCGAAATCAAGGAAGCCCTGGATAGATGTAGGAGGCAATACGGCATCTTTTCTGCTGGACAACTTACAACAAACCAAAACCAGCATCTCAGCTATCCCGAGTACACCGAAGCGAAAAAAAAGCCCTCCCGATCATATACGCCTCTACACCGAACATGTCGAGCAACATTGTGAAGAAGCGGAAGCTTTCACACGATGCCGAGGGCTTGAAAGTGAAGAAGGCGCCCAAACTGATGCGCGACAAGGCCAAGATTGAGGCGCTCATGAAGAGCAAGAGCCTCAAGAAGAAGACGGCAGCGGCTCAGACTGCTGCTGTTGTTTCCAAGGAAAAGTCCAAGGTCAAGGAGGCGCCGAAGAAGAAGAAGAGCGCGAAGCCCACGCCACCGCCCGTGGAAGAGTCTGAAGAGGAAAAGGAAGAGGAGGAGGAGGACTCTGAGAAGGAACCAACCGCTGCTGAGCAAGACGATGCCGAGGCTGGCGCCGAGGTGGAATCTGAGTCCGCGTCCGAGTCTGAGGAAAGCCCTAAGCAAGACAACGAGGAGGCGGAGGCCGAAGAAGAGGAGGGGAAGGAGGCGCAGACCTTCAAAGAGCTGGTATGTTGTTCTCCCACAAGCAACGAGACTCTAATGCAGAATATGAACTAATTCCTTAAATAGGGTGTTGTTGACGCGCTATGCGAAGCTTGTGACAACCTTGGCTACAAGAAGCCTACCCCTATCCAACAGAAGTCGATCCCCGCCGCGGTTACTGGCCGTGACATTATTGGTCTGGCAGAGACTGGTAGCGGAAAGGTAAGCTTCTTTTTCTCAACTCACAATGTGATTGACAACAGACTAACAAGACGCTATAGACTGCCGCATTCTCCATTCCTATTCTCCAGGCCCTCCTTGATAAGCCCCAGCCGTACTTTGCCCTGGTCCTTGCTCCCACCCGTGAGCTGGCCACCCAAATTGGCCAGGTGTTTGACGCCCTTGGTGCGCAGATTGCTCTCCGCTGCGCTGTTGTTATTGGTGGTCTAGACATGGTTACTCAGTCCATTGCGCTGAGCAAGAAGCCCCACGTCATTGTTGCCACGCCTGGTCGCATTCTCGACCATCTGGAGAAGACCAAGGGCTTTTCCCTGCGCTCTCTCAAGTACCTTGTCATGGACGAGGCCGATCGACTACTGGACATGGACTTTGGGCCTATTCTCGACAAGATCCTCAAGTTCCTGCCCCGCGAGCGCAACACGTATCTCTTCTCGGCCACAATGTCGTCCAAGATTGAGTCGCTGCAGCGCGCATCTCTGCGCAACCCCGTTCGCGTCAGCATCTCGGCCAACAAGTACCAGACTGTGTCAACGCTGAAGCAAAACTATGTCTTCATTCCCCACATGCACAAGGACACCTACCTGATATACCTTATTACCGAGTTTGCCGGCCAGACGACCATTGTCTTCACGCGCACACAGTACGAGGCTCAGCGCATTTCCATCCTGCTCCGTACGCTTGGCTTTGGTGCTATTCCACTGTACGGCCAGCTATCGCAGACTGCTCGTCTTGGCGCTCTGAATAAGTTCAAGTCTGGCTCCCGCGAGATCCTGGTGGCCACTGATGTTGCTGCTCGTGGTCTGGATATCCCCAAGGTCGACTTGGTCATAAACTTCGACTTGCCCCAGGACAGCAAAACCTACGTGCACAGAGTTGGTCGTACGGCTCGTGCGGGCAAGTCTGGTGTGGCTATCACCATCATGACGCAGTACGACATTGAAATTTTCACTCGTATCGAGGCTGCACTGGGCATGAAGTTTCCAGAATACCCTACCGAGAAGAACGAGGTCATGGTGTTCCAAGGCCGAGTAGAGGAGGCCCAGCGCCACGCCAAGATGGAGATGAAGCAGCTCCAAGAGACCAAGGGCAACAGGAAAGGAGGAAAGACCCAGCGTGGCATGAGAGGCGCCGGCGGTAACCGGAGAAGACACGATGGCATGGACGCCGAGGAGGGCTAAACAGATCAGGCCAAGGGAAACTACAGCACGGCGTTCAAGGGAAAAAAGCATTTTGTATATCAAACTTTCATAACATCTAATGGAGCGGATCTTTCTAACGTCGACTGCTTTACCTGTGGTGATTCCAAACTTTATGGTCCATTTGACATCGTCAAGATACGCTGGCACTACTTTTTCTATCAATCAATCTGCTTGCACCATGAGAATGTAAAAATAAGTCGCCAGCCCCTCACCCGTAGTGCAGCGGTGCTAAAGGGTGGCGCTTGCAGGCTTTGTAGAATCCTGTAACAATTTCTATCCAGTTCTACCTTGGCTATGTGCCTAAACACTGTTTCCATCTACATCAAAACCTGGGCACTCCGTAAGTCATTCCAAGGGCGAAATCGGGTGAGGCAATGTTCATCACTGCTCGATGACTGGCCCTGCTGACGCATGCCGGTATTCAATCGGACGGTTTTATCAAAGCGAGAGTACAAAGCTTTACCTAATATGACGTGTTCTGCTTTGGTCTTCTCGGCTGTATGATAAAGGGGTTGGCCGAAGACAGGATTGAAAAAAAGTCACCCATCAAACGGATTGAAATACCGCCGAAGGGCTTGTCAGATTCTGGCCGCGCCTCACAACAGCGTTTGTCCAGCCAAGACAAGGATTTCAGGCTGATCATGGATTTCTCATTAATCGCGATGTACTCGACATGTCTCAGATCGTCCTGCAAGGATTTGCGCCCATCTCCCAAGAGAGGTTGGAGTTCGGCATTGATAGGCAGACGAAAGAGAGCATGTAGAGTTTTGCCGCGGATACCATGTGCTGCAATGCCAGTCAGAGCGGCGCGAAGAATGGGAGACGTGCCACCATCGGCCATATCCTGGAGGTGTGCAGACAGAACTTTGAGAGCATGGCTTTTTCCAGTCCCGCCGCGACCGTCAACATGCAAGAGGAGCTATGGCGGATTACTTCCCGAACGAACTTGCCCATAATGTCGCGATACGACGTCGAAAAGTTGCCTTTGGCTATTCGTAAGGGAATCGACAGCCGAATTGAGGTCAGACAAATCCACGAGAAGATCAGCCGGACTGTCACCTTTGGCTTGTCGCCAAAAGTCAGTACCGAGATCGCTGGGTGCCACGTGAGCACTCCAGTCGTGCACGCAATCAAAGTCCCGTTCTCCAAAACGATCAGGATCCTCTACGCGACCATTCTGTTGATTGGGTCGACGGCGAGCCAGTTCAGCAAAGTCAGCATCTCCAAAACCCCATCCTCGGCAGCGTCATCGCCTGGTTCAAACTCATCCTCAGGTCCCACGGTTGAATAGAAGTCATTAGGGTGTGGTAGACATTCTAATTCGCATCTTCCATATGCCTCAGTGTATGTTTCACAACCAGTGAAAAACTTCGAGGGCGTCATGTCTCCGACGTAGGCATGGTTAAGCATCAACTTAACGCGACAGTAATTTTCAACCCGTGCATCATCATCGGCATTGTAGCGTGGGAAGTAGTTGACCACACGAGCGGGAGTGAAAGATCGCCTCCGACGTAGCCTCTTACTGGAGTAGCCATAATTCTGAAGAAAGTCCAGTAGAGTAATGTCGAGAAATTCAGTTCTGGCCTGATATTTCTGCTGAGGCGAGAGCCGAGTGACAACATCCTTCGCAGCCACCATGTGAAAACTTCCTTGCTCATCTGCAGGGCGACAGTCCAGATTGACAACAACGCGAGAACCAACTTGCAGTGGAAGCTTAAAGGGGATGTGAGAAACCTCTTGAGCAGACCAATCACGCTCCGCAATCAATTTATCCATCATTTTTGCGACGAGCGACTGCAAGGGAGCATTGGTGGAAATCTTTGGCAGCAGCTGCTGCACGATCTCTTTGTACGACTGGGTTTTCGTCTCGGCCTTACTGCAGTACTTAGCGATGTAGTTGATGACTGCGTGCGTCGACATGCAAGGAGTGACGTTCGTGTTGGCAAGCCAGCCCAGAGAGATGGTGGGATGGAAAGAATTGAGCAAGGGATCATTGCAAGCAGGATGAAAGGAATACCATCCATTGTCACCCCTTGTGACTGTCGGCGTTTCCTGCTCAGGACGAGGAAAGTGGAAGCGGCATGCCTTTGTTTGACTGCCCTTCTTTTTCCGCAGACAATAGGCTTCAGAGCACAGATGGTGTTGCACTCGATTCACAACAGAGGACAGCGCGCTGATATCGTTAGATTGTTGATCAGCAGGCAGCGACAACGAGCTTCGTTCATTGTGAGCAACACTGTAACCGGGAGTGGGGTTGATAGCAGTCAAGCGGAAACCCCAATACATCGCAAAGTCTTCGCGATTCGACTCGCTCAACATGTAGCCAACTACATCCACATTCGGGGCATCACGAATCCACATGCACCCGTGGCAATGGGAGCTTCCTCGGCCTTGCCATTCATACCGATTCCAGTAGTCATCATAACCCAGGCACTTCTTGATGACATGCTTCATGAAGAGAGTGAATCGCATGTGGAAGTGATGGGCAGCTATATGTGGGTTCGCATTCAAGTTTTGGCTCGCAATCCTCGCGCGCTCACTCCCGTTCGCCAACTTCCACTCTTCATACCGCGGCATGCATCTCTGCAAGCTGTCCTAGTGCAAGTCAGCAGCGCTGGCGGTGACAAACAGTGCCGGACATCCTAAAAACCTCACATTAGCCTTCAGCTTCCCACGCATAGATGACCAATACGGGCGGGTACCATTTAGCTGACTTGGATAGCGGACGATGGAGTTCAACAACCGCACAGGCTCAGGATCATCCTTGCGAAACAGATCCTCCAGCTCTTCAAACGTGTATGCTCTGTCGCACCGGCTGCTGAAATAACGACTCCGTGCAGTAGCCTTTTCACGCGCATAATAGAGTTGAATAAAACGTAACGCAGACGTGAATGTCGAGCAAAGCGTCCATCTCTGTACTTCACCAAGTGCAGCGCGTAATCAGGATAGGAGACATCCCGAAGGTGAGGCGCAACGTAATCAGCTATAGTTTGACAGGGCCATCCTAAGGATCGTTGTCTAGAGAGGAGCAAACCCACATAAACTCAAGATTAGCCGAGAATAGACCACGCCACTTCAAAGTGGGGCCATGAGCCCTAGGTATGCCCAAAGTAGAAACTCCACACACAAACTGTTTTTCTTTTCGTGCTAGCGCCGAAGGGGGTTGAGCATTGGATGATTACCTGGATTTCTTCTTTTCTGAACAGCCCCAGTCTCACGACATCTCCATAACCTCCTTTTTTAAGTCCCTTCAGACCATAAAAAATCAGTCAAAATGTTCGGTGGTGTTTCCGTTCGCGACGTTGATGTAGGTTTTCCTTGAATTTCCCTCGAAAAGAATGACTTGGAGATGCAGACGTCCCGGCCATGGAGCGAAAATCCCCTTGTCACAACCAACCGACCGAGAAGCCATCAGTGGCCGAAAATTATGATTCTGCAATTTGTGCGAAATGGGTGAAGCTGAAAGGCCACCCATGTGATTATCCGGAACATCACAATTGCAAGCGACTTGCTTGTGAGAAAGCCAACTCGATGCAATTTTGCAACCCGATCGAATAGCTACGCTGAAAATGCACACGCTTCAGGGAACATCATGCTAGCCCCGATGCTGCACTCGAACTGATGTAATCTCCACCGATCGATCTCGACATCAATGCACTCCAACGCAATTGTAACGACTTCTACCAGATGTTGACAAGGGACTCGCCACCGGCCGGTGACTGCTGCATCGGCACAGTTTCTCGTTGTCGAGATACATATGGGATCCATGGAGCAGGCGTGAGGGGGTCGAAAGACCTCTGATGACGGAATATTTGCTAATAGCGGATCTTGTAAACTGTAGGCGCAGAAGTTCATTGGCGCTTATGCTGCCTTCCTGAAGCGTCAGGGCAAGCTGCCCATTCCCGGTAAGCATTAATTTATCCAACCCATATCAACGAATAGTACACTAACCAACGTACAGGTTGGGTTGATACCGTGAAGACCGGCTCCAGCCGTGAGCTGCCCCCCCAGAACATTGACTGGTTCTACGTCCGTGCTGCCTCGGTCGCTCGCCACGTCTACCTGCGCAAGACCGTCGGTGTCGGCCGTCTCCGCAAGGTTCACGGTACCGCCAAGAACCGCGGTGTCCGTCCCTCCAAGCACATTGATGCCTCCGGCAACGTCGACCGCAAGATCTTCCAGGCTCTGGAGAAGATCGGTGTCCTTGAGCAGGACGAGGAGAAGGGTGGCCGCCGCATCACCGAGGCTGGCCAGCGTGATCTGGACCGTAAGTTGATGACCCCAGGCCTGAGGCTTATTCACGATGCTAACTTTGTTTTCAGGTATCGCCCAGACTACTCTGGAGGCCGAGGAGGAGGATGACGAGTAAATGTTTCATACGTAACACCAAAAAAGTTAAATGAACCATTAAAAAGTTCGGAACCGGAGTTCAAGGATCTATCTTTTCTGGAGTTGGACAGGTTGTTTCTGTACCATGCTTGTTTTTCTTGTCTTTACTATACGATTAAGGCGCAATTAGACGGCTTATCAACGGGTAAAGCATGAAGAGAGTAACGACTTTTCCTCGACATCATCTTGGTGATAACAAGCTGTCTGCGCTCTGTGATTATGTATTTGTGCGTGTGTTATGTATGTACATGTAGTGACAGCTGTGTCGTCTTGCAACAGTGTGGCTCGATTGCTTGAATTGTCAGGAACAGAAGACGGGTTCCGGACACACTCTGGTCCTATGCGGTTACGATGTACATGAGGCTGTATGTACATACACATGTACCTCTACATATCCTGTAGTTATTAGATGCGAAACAAAGACATCCCATCCCTAGCTGCACAAAGTCCCAACAAAACACATCAAGTCCAACCCCAAGGTCACTACTTAATGACACTATAATCTGGCCTTTCATTGGGGGTCTTCTGTTCACCGCCTGTCAAGGCAAGGAGTTCATGCTCGATGAAATCACTGAAAGCTCTGATCAATTGATCTGGAGCTTGTGCCCCAAAAAAAAAGTCTGCCATTAAGACCCGGAAAGTTGTGATTGTGAAGTCTAGGTAGCATGCTCCTGGAACATCAGCTCTTGGGATGCCTTGCCTTGCAAGTTTCTCTACTTGGTGGAGATATAATTCCATGTCGTTGAATCAAGCTTTTGTTTCTGTGGGGTCTTGAATCTTGGCGCTTTTTACGGCGCAGGTCGTTGTTTTCGATACCAAGACTTGATTAATGTACATGCATACACATCTGAGGATAGTACATACATACATATGCTATCTAGATCAGGTTCAATCAAGCTGGCATGCGCTTAGATATCTCCCATTTTCTTGATGTCGAGGAATGTTGAGGGTGGTTTCGTCCGGCCGGCAAAATTCGGGCACAACATTTGGAGACGCCAATGAATAGGATAACCCCTGACGAGACTAGGGTTAAGATCATGTCAGGCATGGCTTCGGTGAAGCATTCAAAAATGACTGATATTGGCTTGATTCACAGATTTTGATCAACAGAATCTTCGTCGCGCGGAAAAATGGTCGACATCGCCGCTCGTTTTGTTGCTCGAGATATAAGGATTCTCTCCTCCCTTCTTTTATGCGTGGGCTTTCCTGTTGAGGAACTTGAATTTCTCGTTTGACGTAATCGGCATTTTTATATTGAAGACGCCGCCAATGAAGTCTCCGATGATGGCCACTTCTCAATCTTCAATGCAAAGTCCGCCAGCGACTCGGCCGGCCAGAAATGCCTCCCCGGATTTCCAACCAACTACGGCGGCAGATAAGTCTTCAGCTGCGCAGACAGCCACGCCCTCGGCGCCGCTGCTAGCCAAATGGAGGAACCAGGCTATAATTCACGGCCATCTCATCTTCTGGTCCATCTTTGGCGTGCTTGCGCGCCTGGGCATGATTGGATTGACCGAGTATCCTAACGCCCCGGTTTCATTTGGCGTGCTTTGGGCAAATGTGGCGGGTAGCTTTGTGATGGGGTTCCTGCTGGAGGAGCGCGTGCTGTTTGTCGAGACGGTGCAGACTGAGATCCTGGGCACTGAGGAGGCACCGGCGCACATGGCGTTTTTGACTCGGGAAGAAGTCCGCCGGGGGGATGAGGCGGTGCGTCGGGAAATGACGGAGCCAGAGTCGGAGCCGGGACCAGAGTCCAAGTCTCTACCAAGGCCTGGCCCAACTAACACCTCGGAAAGTCGGTCTCCTGAGAGTAATACATATACGGCACACAACGGAGAGGACGTTGATATTCAAGACACCAACCTCGAACTCATGCAGTCCCTGAGTGGGAGTGAGGGCCGGGCTGGCGCTCCTCTTCGCGGCGATCCAGTGAAGCTAGTGCAGCTAGCCGACTACGTTAAAACTAAAAAGACCCTTCCGCTGTATATTGGGCTAGCCACGGGCTTCTGCGGGTCCTTTACGTCGTTTTCAACATTTATGCTCGACGCCTTCCTGGCCGCTGTGAACGAGCTGCCAACGGATTCGCAGGATCGCGCACGGGGGGACTCGTTCATGGCGTTTGCCGCTGTTGCGCTGTTGAACCCGGCCATGTCGCTGGCCGGCTTCCATTGCGGCATGCACGCGGCACGGGGGCTTAGTCACTTGCGTATTGGGATCCATGGGATTCCGGGGCGCGTGCTGCCGGGGCTGGACATTGTGCTTGCGCTGTTGGGCTACGGGTGCTGGATTGGAGCGGCGTTCATGACGGCCTGGCCGCCGCACGACCACTGGCGCGGTAAGCCGCTGTTCAGCTTGATCATCGGGCCGCTGGGGACGATTTTGAGGTTTCACCTCGCGGCCTTCAATTCAGGGAGGAGATACCCGCTGGGCACGCTGGCGGCAAACATGCTGGGCACAGCGCTTCTGGGAGCATTCTTTGACGTGATACACGTGCCGATTCACAGCGTTGTTGGTTGTCAGATCTTGGAAGGCTTCAGCGACGGCTTTTGTGGCTGCCTGACCACGGTCTCGACATGGGTGGCGGAGCTGTCGACGCTGGGCACAAGGAGGGCATACATCTACGGCATGGCTAGCTTCGCGGGCGGATTTATGATTCTCATCCCCGTGATGGGTGGCCTACACTGGACCGAGGGCTTTGGGACACCAGTATGCTGAGGAGGACAGGGGACAGGGTCATTGGCGGCGAGTGGGCTAAAGGCCGCAAATGCCGTTGTTCGGGCGGGGGCTTTGGAGGTGATTTCACAGATGTGTGTACATATGTAATTTTGGGTGGATAATACATTTGTGGCCGGTGCGTCTACTTCAGGTTATGCAAATAGTCGACCACATAACTGATGTCGGGCTGATGTGAGATGCACCATCATTCACCGCATTTAGGCAAAATGCACATCTGCAGGTGGCCAAAATGGATGACTAAGATCCCTGCACGAGCCCGAGGTGATGGCATGTTTGACGTGCTTCGATTTTGGCGATCGCACCCTGTTTACCTTGGCGACCGACCTGACTGACGTCTTATTTTCTGCTACAAAAAGAAAACTGGCGCTGCTGTTTCTTATTGTCGCAGAGCCTTTGCAGTCCAGCCTGTCTCGGATTTTTTTTTGCACGCCGGCTTGCCCACGCGCGCCAATCGCTCCGCCGCCGCCGCATCATCATCATCATCATCATCATCCTCGCCGCTCCTTCATTTTTGACCTGCCGCGGCGCATGCTCGCCCGTGGTAGCTTCCCATGACGCGCTCGGCCGCCAAACCGTCCGCCGGACATGGGCACAAGTCGCCGCGAAAGTCGCCGTCGTCGTGGTCGCTGGCTCACGAGAAGCGCGTCAACCGGCCGACGGACATCAGCATCAAGGATGCTGATGTCGCGCGCAAGCTGCAGCTGTACGGAATTGCCAGCGCGTTTCATGCCGGGAAGTGTCCGTCAGTAAGTTGCTCTATCCCTGTTGCCGTTGAATATCGCGTTCTAACATGCGCCTCTTTTTAGAATGACCAAATAGATGTGGCTATCAACAGTCTGCTGAACCAGCCGTTCATCAGGAACCCGCCCCCTGCTGTCTCACAAGATGGGCGGCTCTTGTTACAAGATTTGTGCGGGCTGATCCGCTGTGGTCAAGATCTTTTGCTCTCTAGGAACGAGGGCAACTTGCTGCAGGATGCTTGGTGGCATCTTCAAGGTGTGGACCGCCTTGATTTGAAGGTCCCCGGCCGCCCGGTTTCACGCATGGGGAACAGGGCAGATGTGTCCAAGGCTCTAAGGTCCCTCAAGGTCCTAGCCAATTTGATTGTGACCAACGGCCAGTTCCGTAAGCTGCGTAAGTCACGCCACATGCGATGAAAGTCATTTTCTCAGTATTCTAACATATATACTCACATTAGTAAGGGATGCCGGCATTCTTTTCCGTGAAATTGCCTCAGATGCCGCCACAACGGCAAGCCGGATATTCCGCCCCAATGCAGAAGACTTGGCCCAGATTGATGAGCCTGCCGAGGACGACGTATGGTACTCTGAACCAGACATCTCTGGCTTCCGCACGCGCGCACGAAACATGATTGACCAAAGCCGCCTCGAAGCCCGTGAGCTCACCGACAGCTTCGAGCGCGCTGCTGCGAATTTGGCTGCGCCCCCAAACTCGCGGCGTCGGCGCCTGAGCGGAAAAGAGATGCGGAAAAAGGCATTGAAAATTGCTGCGCGGAAACCCTCAGAAAAGGCATTGAAGCGCCAGGATAGCCAGAGGACAAAGAGCCGCAAGGAAAAGATGCGCAGGGATGCCAAGGAGTATTTCCAGCGTAAAGTCCCCAAGGCCAGACAGGAAAGCGTAGTCTTTCGCCTGAAGAAGCTCCTCCAAGAGTGCCAGCACAACGGAGACTACCGCGTTGCTGTGACCGCGTTGCTAGACTTGGGCGAGCGCTACAAGCACTATGCCTTGAGTTTGGCTGAAGACAGTCAGGAAACTCTCCGGGAAACGCATGATGAGGCACCAGCTGCTCTCAAGGAGGCAGAGTATGATATCAAACTCCTTATCGAACGTTTTGCCAACGGAACCTCTCTGGACGGCCTCATTGAAGCCGTGTATTCCATGTGCTCTGCTGCCCACGAAGACGAGGACCTCCTGGATTGGTTTAGCGACATGAACGACTTTATTCGCAGCTGCTTGCTGAACCCGGGTTATATCCTCGAGGACGACTGCGCTGATGACTGGGAGGAACTCTACAGCATCGGCCACACTTTGCTGCGCACTCGATACAAGCAGCAAACAGACCAGATCGCCGACGAAATACGATTCATTGCTCTGCAGTTCGACGAAGACGAGCAGAACGTCGCCTTTGGCAAAGCCGTCAAGAAAGTCTTCAAGAGTCTTGGTGAGGGCGACGATGGCCACATTCAGTTCAAGCCGCACTTAATAAAGGATCTGTTTGAAGTATTCCTGCCGTCCCTTCTAGCCAAGCTCTCCTACATTCCCCTTCCGCGCATCGAATTTTCATCGGCTAATTTCGACGTCATTGTTGAGAACCTAGTCCTTGAGTCCGACAACTTCACGCCTAATACGGCCCAGTGGCGCAGCGAGACCCAAATCAACTGGGGCCGTAAATCACTCGATCTCCAAAACAAGAATGCTTTGCAGCAGGTGTGTGATATCTTCTTGTCCGGCATTCAATTCGACCTTCGCGGCATCGCTTATCACGTGAACCGCAAGGCCGGTTTTCTGCCCATTAGTGACTCTGGCATTGCCGATCTGTTGCTTCCTGGCGAGGGCCTGGCTGTGAGAATCACGCTTGTCATGGCCTCCACAGCTTCCGAAAAGGGATTTCGTCCCAAGTCTCCGCCAGATGCCGATTACAAATGGTTCCAGCTGCAAGCTGTGTCTGTCGATGTCTCACGCCTGGAAGTCAATATTCTCGAATCAAGCCATAAGATCCTGCACCACCTTTTCCGCCCGTTTGTTATCCGCGAACTGCGAAACACCCTCAAGGAAGCAGCCGAGCGCTTTATTCGCGACAAAGTCGCCCAGCTCGACGCGCTCCTCTGGAAAATCCACCAAAACGCTACCGCGCACGCCAGCCGCGCCCGCGAACTCAACCGTCGCCCCGCCGGCAAGCTCCGCCGCTACGCCAAAGCCGCGCGCCACGTCTTCCGCATCTACCGCCACCAACGCCGGCGCCAGCGCGAGCGCGATCGCGACTCCCACAGCCTCGTCGACAGTACCAGCTCGCTGCGCAACACACGCGCCGCCCTGCTCGGCACGACAACTGGCCGCGGACCCTCGCACACGCTGCCGCCACACGCTGCCGCCGAGCGGTGCACGCACATTAGCTGGACGCTGACGGACGACAGCCTGTTCCCGCACATCAAGTTGCCCGACGCCCGCGGCACCTCGGTCCCCGCCAAAGCGGCCGAGTACAAGGAACTTGCGCGCAAGGGCGAGCGCTGGATGAGCCCGGTCTTCTCGATTGGCTCGGCGCCGCGCAGTCCGCTGATGCCCATGCCGCTGCGAGTCGTGCGTAAGATGCCTGTTTTCCGCGTAGCTGGCGAAGAACACGGCGTAGTGGTCGGCGGGCCAGGGGACGCGCAGGATGGCAGGGACAGGAGGCTGCAGCACCCCGGTGGGGATGGTGGCCCAGGCACGGTGTGGGAGGATGACGATCGGGATGGCGAGTCGGAGATGGAGACATTTGTGGACTGTGAGTGATGTAACGATTTGTGAACGGATGTAAAGTTGCGGGCGACGGTACCTAGGCGAAATTAAGGTGACGCATCTTTCTTTTTTTTTACTATTTCTTTTGTTTGGTGGGACATTCGAGCGCTTGGGATATGCTTGTTCTTTTTATTTCGTTTTCCTTTTTTATTTGTCTTGAGATTTAACAGCACGGCGGCGGCGTTGATGGAGAACTCAAATTATGATACCAGATTATCTATAAACACGAACAGCCCCTCACAATCTAAGAAACCAGATATGCCTCCGTACCGGAAGCCATGCTTTTCCTCCAGCAGTCTTCGATCCACTCGCTCCAGACCACAATCACCCTTTCGCTCTCACTATCCGTCCAGCCCTCAACCTGCGCGCACACATTGTCCCGTGCGCGTCGAGCACAATCGGGATCATCGCCGACGACAACAGCGTGCGTGACACCGCGATGCAACGCAGCTTCCACCACGCCGCCACCGAAACGCACATAACTCTCGAGCCGCAGCTGGTCTCTGTGCAGGCCAGCCTGCACTCCAGCGCCCAGGCCGCCGGCGGTATCCACAGGCGCAGCCTGGCAGAAGAACACGATAGTGCCTCTGAAAAGATGGCTTTTGAGGCCTGCGCTGATGCTGTGGCCGCGCTGCGCCAGAGTAGCGAGGAACGCTGTGTGGTTCGAGGGCACGGCTTCGGCTTTGGACATGCGGGCAAACAGGTCGGTGAGCTGAGCAACGGAAACGTCGCGTGCGAAGCTGTCGCCGTACATGTCTACTGTGCCGGGTACTTGGGCTTCTGTGTTGGGGGTGGCATGAAGCAAGTGTCGGGGTCCTTCGTAGGGTAAGATCGACCCCCCGCCGGCCTGCGCAACACAGTCCAGCACCCACTGGGGTCTCACGACATCAGCACCGCCCTTTTTTATCGCACTGGCCACTTGCACCAGCTTTTTATCGGCAATAAGAACCATAGTGGCTTCCGGCACGTCACCAGCGCGCTGCTTGATGATGCCTCCGTGCGCTTTGATCAGAGCTTCCAGTTCGCCCTTTGTTGTCTTGAGCGGCTTTGCGGCGTCACTCATGACGCAAAACTTGAGCCCGCCGAACAGATTCGCATTTGAAATGTCAGCTGCCACTCGCTTCTTTGTCGCCGTCTCATCCTCGGCGCCGGCGATGACCAGCGCTCGGCGGGGGCGTTTAGCTGTCGGGCGTGTGCGCTTGCGGTTCTCAATCGTCATTTCCTTGTTGCGCCTGATTTCATCGTCAACCCTGGCGTTGAGGGCATCAAACTCGTCTATGCTCAGTGCCATATCCCATGATTTGTCCAAGCGAATGCGTCGCAGCCTTGGAAACCGTAGCGTTTTGCCTTTGGCATAGGAATCGGTTGTTGTGACACTGGCTGCTTTGACCTCCAACACGATAGATTCCGACGGTCGAATCCACACATCAGGTCTGTCAGTCTGACCCGAGACGCCACCCAGTTCAATGAATTCTATTGGTGGGTTTTGGGGATCCCAGGCATGCCATTTGCCTTCAGTATGATGGCGCATGGTCTGGTAGTCATCGGCATTGAAACCGCCGCCGACTTTGAAAAAGCTCCAACACTTCTCCCGTCGTGCACCAGCTTTTATGTGGTTTTCGCTGGCTCGCAGGCCACACAGATAACTGGCTAGCATATTACCGCGTTTTCCAGAGCCGTAAAAGCCACCAATGACGACACAGTCGAGGGCCTCGCCAAATTCATTCATGTACTCGGGCTTTACCTTGAGCCAGTCATCATTGCGGCTGTTGAGGCGGTACATGGAGCGCGGATTTTTGAGTACGAGACCCTCGGAGGACCTGTTGATCACATCTCGTAGTGCCGGCTCAATGTCAGCTGCCGATGAAGTTGCTATGTGTTTGTGGATTTCCAGCCGTCGAAAAACACCCTTGACAGCCTTCATTTCGCCGGCCTGGTCATTCTGTATACGGTGTGGCTTGATGACACGCTCCAGAGCGGCCCGTCGATCTCGGAGCGTGTACTTGGTCAGGTCATGGCCATTTAAATGGAGCAAGTCAAACACGCAGAAAAATGGCTGCTGGCCTTTGTCATTTTCAGTGCGCCTCTTTTCTTCGAGAGCTGCGGATTTGAGAGTTCCAAAAGGTAGTATAATATCATTCTCTGGATCCCAAGTGATCATCTCGCCATCAAGAATAATACTTTCGACTTTGTCGTCAAAGCAGTCTTTAAGGTGCTTGGTCAAGGCAGAATCTCGCTGGGCAAGAGTCTGGCCATAGAGATATGTATAGTCTTTCGTCTTGCGTGAGAACCAGTGAAACTTTTTGCCCCCTGGAACACTAGAATCAGTCTCCATGTGCATTTGAATGCGCTCTCCGTCAAGCTTCTCTTCGATCCAGAATTCAGAATCATTTTCCTCAGGACGCAAGTACTTGGCCAAACGGTCAAAAGACGCTGATATCTGATACTGGGCTAGCTGCGGCTGGAAGCACTGGCCCAAAGTTATGCCTGTAACTTCTTGGTTCAATGATATGGTGTGGTCCCATAGCTCCCAACATATGCGTTGCAGACTTGATGACACATTGAAGAGTGTTTCAGCCTCACGATGCCACAGATTCAGCAGCGTCTTTTCAGTCGCGCCTACTTTCATGTGCTTCAAAATAATGCGTATGATCCACAGTAACTCCTCGGGACACATGTTGTTATAGAAGCCACGAAAGATTTCAAGGTTCTCGGCCTCGCCAGATGCGCCAATCAGCTTGTCTAGCTGCTCGTTGACATCGGCTATAGTCATGGGGCCAGGCTCTGTGCGCATGGGGCGCTTAGCAAGGACTTCATAGCAGCGGGCGGGAAAGTCGCCCGCCATGCGCGCAGCCATCGACTGGCCCGGGATTTTCCAGTGCAAAAGGCTGTACCCATCCTCCGAGTTCTTGTCTATTTGCATGAGCTTGACGAGTAGCCTCCCGATGGCGTTTTCCTTCAAGCCGTAAACGCCGCGATGGCAGTCCTTGTCTGGCAGAATCAAGCGCATGGCGGGGAAGAAGTCGTTGCCGACCTCTTTGCGCCATCGGCTGATGAAGCCATCAATCACATGCCGCTTTTGCTCATAGGGCGTGATCTTGGACGCATGAGTACCGCGAGCTTTTGGGTGGCTCCCTTGACCTGTAGACCTTTTCTGTATCTGCATAAGCGGATCGAACAGGGCCGTGTAGAGCTCGGAGAAACGCAGTGTCTTATGAAGGTTCTGTGGACGATTGGCAAATCTATAAAGATAGCTGTTAGCATGCAATAGTAGGAGGACTCCCAGACATCGTAAGGCAAAGAAAGGCCAGGACAAACACGCTTCTTTTGTAGTTGGGGGTCACTCAGGAGAACAGCATATTGGCGGGCATCTTCTTCCAC
This sequence comes from Berkeleyomyces basicola, assembly GCA_003671435.1. NCBI lineage: Eukaryota > Fungi > Ascomycota > Sordariomycetes > Microascales > Ceratocystidaceae > Berkeleyomyces > Berkeleyomyces basicola. The sequence continues at coordinate 3,165,278 of PJAC01000008.1, forward strand.
TGCCTCCAGGTCGGGTCTTGCGGTATCGGGAGGACCAGCCATCTTTGCATCCGCGTAACCGAGGGTTTAAAATGAGGGTATATACTGAGCAATCGTCAATGGGAGTTGTCCATCTCGAGTATCACGATGAGAGTGCCCAAAATGCAAGATCGGCTGGCAGGCGGCAGAAAAGTGTCACGTGAGAGCGGGAAGTGGGGTATAGGGTTAATACAGTCAACTCGCGCGGGTAAATATGGGTCTCTCGTGGCCATGTTTGATGATCCTTCAGGAGAGTCCTGCGTAAGTGAGGGGGCCGCGGACTTTATTCCGGCTTCTCTTGGCCTTTTTGTTCTTAATATATTTTGGTGTCTTTCTTGTTCAAGTGACATGACCGCCACGCAAGAAATAAACCCGATTTGAATATTGAGACCACCATCTCCTTGCCAACGACTGCCCAAAGACGCGCCGCGCCGTCCTACGCCATGACGTCATGGGTGTCTCGCAGCTAAGACTCCCGCGCGGGACTTGGGCCTTGTTTCCACACATCAAGTAAACAAACGCTTTGATGCCGCGCGGGAACATGACAGCATGTTCCTAATCGTGCTGCCTTGCTGGGGGCGGCGCCCTAAGAAGGGGGTGATTTCGTCCGGTTTTCTCATGTTTCTTCCGAGAGCGTTCTAGAATATGGCAAATCAGAGGATAACGTCGGCTATGTCCAGGGCTTAACAGCCTACACGCCATCTATTGTTTATGTTTGCCATTTTAGTGGCGCCTTATGCACCTGCGGGCCGTCTGCCCTGCATAGACTATCCATACATACAATCTGTGAAGCTACAGTTATTGGATGGTGTGTTGTGGCAAGATAAACAAACCCACCAGCCTCAACACCAAATTCTATACGGACTTTATTCTTGCTTTCCCGCCGCGACCCCTCTTTTGCTTGTACAAGCCCTACCGCGCGGCATTGTTCTTTGGTCCCCTCCATTGGCCCATTTTCAATCTCTAAGCTCGGTAACCCGTGAAACTCTGACGCGATCCGACTTACAAATACCCCCCGCCAACTGGCCAGTGCCGTATTTAGGACTTCCCCCACGCCCTTCATAAAACACAGGCTTCTCTCTCCATTTGACTCTGTGGCTTGTTCGCTATGCCATTGTCTACTTCTTCTTGGACCTCAACCTCCAGCTTAACCCTCCTCAAACGCGCTTTCGTCGGTCTTCTTGCTGCTCAAAGTGCCCGTGTTGCCTTCCACTACTACTCTTCAACTGAATCTCCTACTCTCTCTCATACACCCGCTACAACAATGCCTAGAGCTCCGGTTATCTGTATTACCCACGGCGGTGGTACGTCAGATCCCTCACTCTTTTGCTGTGATCGAGCCATGTTTGTCTCGCTAACCCTAATTTCGATATAGGTCCCCTTCCCGTCATGGGCGACCCTTCTCAGGAAACCATCATTTATTCTCTGAAGAATAGAGTGCCCAAGATTCTCGGCATTGGCACGGCAAACCAGCCCCGTGCAATCATTTTGGTTACTGCCCACTGGCAGACCACCACGCCCACCATTTCCTCTGCAAAGAAGCACAAGCTCCTGTACGACTACTACGGCTTTCCTGACGAGTGTTACAAGCTGGAATACGATGCCGACGGCTCGCCTGAGATTGCTCAAGACATTGCCAAGGCCTTCACTGCCGAGGGATTGATCCCTCAGCTTGACAGCAAAAGAGGTTAGATCACCGGTGCCAATTATGCAACCAAATTGGTGTACAACCGCTAACCTTTGACTAGGCTGGGATCACGGTGTCTTCATTCCTATGCTGCTCATCCACCCCAAAGCCAGCATCCCCATCATTCAAGTTTCTGTGCTCGAAAGCGAAGACCCCGCGGCTCACTTCCGCATCGGAGCCGCTCTCGGCAAACTACGCGACCAGAACATTGCCATTCTCGGCTCCGGCTTTGCCAGCTTCCACAGCATACGGCTTATGTTTGACATGATGCGCAATCCTACGAGCGCAAATGCAGATGTCGCGCGACACAAGAATCGTGCGTGGGGAAAGGCGCTCAACGATGCCGTCGGTACTATCGACCGCTCAGACCGGCTTGCGAAACTGAGCAAGTGGCGCGAGTTCCCGAGCTCTTATGACATGCACCCGCCCCATGGCGGCGATCACTTTATGCCGCTGCTGGTCTGCGCGGGAGCTGCTGGCGATGAAAAGGCTGAAAAGTATGCTGATGCTTTCCTTGACCTAGACATCGACACATTCTACTGGGGAGCCGAGCACGTAGATTAAGGAGGAGATCATAGAGACTGTTGCATTTGCATTTCGCCTACTATTTAGATTAATATTTATCATGATTGCATTGAACTGAACTGATCTAGGACCCTTGTGAATTGTTTGTCTCCAGATATTTGGCCTGCTAATCCCGGTTGAAGCTATCAAACCCCAAAGTTCTCACACTCAAATACACCAGCCGATACAGTCGGCGCCGCCCAATTTTGGATCACAATCGTCATATGGGTAATCGAGGCAGACTTGATCTGCTTCTGGGCACGCAAAGCCCGCAAAGCCGCCGCACATGTTTCCAGAGCTTAGGCTTGGCAAGCAGATTTTCGGTGCGTCTTCTGATTCGGCGAGTGGGTCGGGCGTGCAGGTGAAGTTGTCTCCACAGTCGGAGCTGGTTTCATCGCCGATGCAGGTCTTGTAGTCGAGCGTCCGGGCGCGTAGACCGGGGCTGCTTGCTGGTGTGGGGGATGATAGTGCCGCCGAGGCGAGGAGAATGAGGGGGATGAGATGCATGTTTTGTATTGGAGAGTTGTGTAGATGAGTGGAAGAATTGTCAGAAATGTGGAAAATGGCAACACAATGGGTTTGGGTTAGATTCCGCTTGGTCGGAAGATCTGGCTTATATGTGGGTGCCAAGAACTCTTGAGCAGTACTGTCTCACGCCAACCACCCTGTCTCTCTTGAAAAGTAAGCAGATTCACGCCTGGCTGCAATGAAGGGGTTTGATCATGGGACTTGAGTGTCGGACAATTTCAGTAGTATTGCAGAGTTTGGTTGCATCTGAGGAATGTGGAGAGGATCTTTTGACGATTGGTTTAGCCGTGATGTATTCGTACAGTCTGGTATCACTTAATTTTTGTTCACGCCCATTCCACCCCTTGTTGGCGCTTAATATCCAGCCTGGCTTTTGAAAGGGTCTCTCTGGATTGCACCATCAGCTCGAGAGAACCAATGGACCTAGGCTCCTCTCTTTATGCTTCTTTGACATGGGTAGGTTTTGGGCGGCTAACATGGTAGCACAAACATCACGAAACATGCTCCTTCAGAACGGTCTTGCCCGAGTTTTGGTATAAAATCCAGACGAAGTATCGTGTCGAAGCAAACCTTTTGATGGCCATTTCTTCCAAATATCGTGAATTCAAAAACACCAAGTATATTTCTTGGTTTTTCTTCTTTTTATTCATCTGTTGACCAGAGTGTATTTTACTGCACATATAATCATCCTCTTCAATTTAGCACGACTGGCTTCGTGTGAATCTTTGCATCTATTTCTCTGTACATTCTCTCTGTCCTATTCAACAATGGCCTTTACACGCAACATCCTTCTTGCCCTGATTCTCCTCCCATTTTGCTCTATATCCCGCGCCACACCTACTCTCTATTACAGAGTCGTTACTCAACTCGACCAGGAAGCTTTTGTGCAAGCTCATCAGAGGGACAATTCTGCAACACGCGTCTTTTCAAACGCCCAACTGCAAACTAGCGATGGTCGTTGTGTTTTTGTAGACCTGCTCTCAGGAGACTTCCGTGCCAACCTTTTACCCGTACAAGTTGGTGTCTGCGGCGGATCTGGCCGAGGCTGGGATGTTATCACCAAAGGTGAGCACATTCTCCAAGACGGCCAGGCTTTGCTGGTGAGCACTCTGGTAGGTTATTCTCTTTTAAAGTTATACTTATAGACGTTATAGGTCTGGATACTGTCAACTAACGAATTAATCCCTTAGTCCGAGGGCTGCATTAGCTATGACCCCCGCCGCACCACAAATCAGGTTCACGTCTTTTCCTGTGGCGGTCGTGCCGATGGCTCGGGCACTGTGTCTGATTCTCAGATGTTTGCCTTTAATTCTTTGAGCCAGCGAGTAACTCTAGCTCCTCATAACCAGCCTCCAAGCTGCCTGACTGTCAATGGAGATCTAGTGCAGATTGCGGATTGTCAAGCAGGGAATGCCAACCAGCAATTCACCTTGACTAATACTGCACCGGAGACTACAGAGTCCGCAGCTCAGTCTAGCTTTTTCACGTCTCTCTCTTCTATCCCCGTTTCTTCACCACCCACATCTGCTACTAATCTATCCTCATACACGCCAACCAGTACAGTGGTCTCTGAAATCACAAGCGTAGTCGGTACACCCGCAGCTGAGACAGAGTCCAATAGCAAGTCTAGTGTGACCTCTTTCTTTGCATCCACGATCATCAACATTCCCACTGTAAACCCCAACTCGCCAGTACCCGTGTCCCGTGCCGGTGGCATACTCCAACCCAGTGCTGTGGCTGAATCGCACATATTTGACGCCAGCGCCACTCGTGCCTTCACCAACGTTTCTATCAAAACAACCAGTGGCCAATGCCTTTTTATTGATCCGACAGCCGGCGACTTTCGCGAGAATCTGATTCCTGTCCAGTTCACGAGCTGCAGTGGCAGCTTAAACGAGAAGTTTGACTTTATCGTTTCTGGAAAGCATAACGACCAGCCGGGTAATACACTCATTGTGAGCTCCTTGACTAACGGGTGTATCGGCTTCGATGGCCGCAGGGCCCCGGAAGACCAAGTCATTGTCTTCTCGTGTGGAGGTAGGGCTGCCGGTGAAGGCTTGACTGATTCGGCGCAGCTGGTGCCGTTTACCGGGGGAACATCGTTTGTGTGGGCCCCAGTAGGAGGGAAAAACGAAACATGCTTGGTTGGAGGCCCTATGAGGCTTGTAGGTACCGCATGTGACGGTTCTCCTGATCAAGTATTTACGATTGAAGAGTAGGTTGACTTGACTTAGCTAGAGAAGGTTTGTTGGTTTGTAACTTCTAGTTCACTATTGGATGTCTGCTGGTATCTTGCCTTTGTTTTATTCGTTTGTGTTAACTATTTCATGTCTACAAACTGTTATTTCGCAGCAATACGACGGCATATCCCGGACGGAATCAGTCGGATGATGTCATATTCCAAACTACTCCGGGTGGTCGGCGGTTGCAGGTGCGCGTAGACTTCAAGCATCTCCTATGATCTTTTAGGGTCCGGCTTTGAAGCCAGGGGGACTCTCTGTTCAGCGCAGCCCGAGGGCGAACCTGCGGGGTTCCAGGGTTGGTTACCTGGTCTTTTTGGTTTGAGATAAACCGCGTGAAGTCTAGTCTAAAAGGCCACTGGCTCTCGGCATGGGGGACTGTTCCCTGATTTGATTTTGATTGATTTGATTTTATTCTTTTACGTCTACCTACTGTTATTTCGCAGTAATACGACGGCATATTCCGGACGGAAGCAGTCGGACGATGTCATCTTCCGAACAACTCCCGGGCGGTCAGCAATTGCAGGTTCGCAAGACTTCGAGCATCTCCTGTGACTTTTGAGGGTCCGGCGTAGAAGCCAGGAGGACTCTCCGTCCAGCGCGGCCCGAGGGCACACCTACCTTTCCAGGGTTGGTTACCTGGTCTTTTTGGTTTGCAACAAACCGCGTGAAAAACTAGTCTAAAAGGCCACCGGCTCTCGGCACGGGGGGTTGTCCCCGGCGGATTACGCGTGGTTTTGTCCTTTTGCGGGCATGGCCGTTGCTGCAACTTTTGTAATTTTCCTCCTCTTGTAGCCGGCGCAAGGGAACAGGACTCCGCAAACTCTCCTCCTCTTGGAATCCTCCTCGACATCACCTTGTCCTCCAGATACCACCTCCCCGTTAAACAAAGGAAAGCTTCCACAAAAATATGAATAAGAGCGGGCGTACATGAGACGATGCTACCGGTGACCAGTCGGAATTTGTCGACCGTACGATCCATTAAGCGTGGTGTGGCTGATGACTGAATCGCTGGGAGTTTCTGATGCGGCCCGGTTGCACGTGGTGTTTTCGGGCAGAGTTAGGGCGCGGAGGAAGGTAAGGCGCCGTTGACGCGAAATGAGTGCTACGTAGCCGGGGCAAGGGGATTGGCAGGGAGGCAAGCCGCAGAAAACCGCAGTCAGCAAAAGCAGACCGTGTCAACAACGCGACTCAGAGACGGCGGAAGGAAGGCGAGAAAGGATCGCAGAGAAGCAAGAAGCGGCTGGGCATGGTTCAAGAGTGCGGGAACTTCTCGACAACAGGGTCGCAAGGCACGCAAGCGGAGACATTTTTCAGATTGTCAAGTGGAGAACTAAAACGCCCGCTCGACATCGCCAGGCTAAGCGCCGCGGCAGGGTGCAGAAGCCACGGTGCAGGAACACAGAGAAGATTGCACTTCTCACGCAGCGTGCACATGCATCCTCTCGCCCGGGTGACTTGCCCCTCAAGCTTGTCGCAAGCCCCAGTGGGTCGAAGCCGATTCATAGAAGTACGAGGTCAAAGTGTGCTTGTGGAGCTCGAAACCGCGCCGCCTGGACAGCCTCTCCAACAACGCCTAAAGCTCGGCTGGCCCGCCCTGGGGAAGCAGACTCACCTATCTGTTCAAGGTCATTTTTCCTGGGGGCTCCACCTTCCTTCAGCAAGCGAAAGGTGATCGCCTCGCCAAGGCCAACAAAAAGGACGGTCGTCGCCGCGTTCCTAACCGGCTCATCTTCTGCTGCAATCTGGCCAAGTGCTTAGAAAGGATGTTGCGCGACTTTCGCTCTGGGCCCTAGAGAAAGGGACACATTGGGGAAACTACGCTGGGGCGGTGCTGGGGTAGCGCGAAGAAAATGTGTTCTGAGTCTAGTCGAGTCTCTGGAGTACTACAATGGACGCCGCCAGATGGAATCCTCAGTCTTGAGTTCGATGTCAAAGGAGTTTTGAATGCCGTGCAGTCCGCACCGCATGGTACAAGTCTAGTCGATCTAGATTGCCGGTAAGACATGCCGATGGGTGTCCTCGTTCCTCTCGGAGCGCAAGGCCTTCTCTGGTGCTCGATGGCGTCGAACGATCCCCTTCAGAGCCCACAGCGTGAAGCCTGCCCCAAGGCTCACCAATCTCACCCATACTCTTTCTCTCTTCATGGCCCACTTAACGAAATAGTCCCTAAGCATTAGGCTATGCAGACGATGGGTGTCTAGTAGCCAAATCCTTAACAACTCAGAGAGAAATGCGATCTCCTCAGATGGACCTCGAGGAGGTTAGTCTTGGTGCTCGGAAACGGGCCTCTCTTAGACTGGGCTAAATCCGGGTATTTCACATTACACCAGCGAACATGGGAAACCCGAGGTCATCCTCCCAACGGACCAATCCCTTGCTCCAGTCGCGTAACGAACCCTACGCTGGTAGGCGTCCTCCTCCAACAGAAGCAGTCTCCGGCCCCCAGGTCGCTCTGGCCGTGAGAAAGCCCAAAAGGCTATCAGTGCGAATCAGGATGCTCTCCGGAGTCTACAAAGGGCACAACAGAGTCCCCTGATACATGCAGTGCGTGCTGTGTGTCCATACCAATTCTAACTTTGCTGCGGTCGATGGTGGCCTCTACGGACGCGCAGGCGGCAGATTGTCGCACCTAGAGTCTCACTGGGAAAGACATTGCGGGCAGCCTCCGGGCGGCCCCTCCGTGTAACTGCAGACCTGCCGCCCTCCTCACTCACGCAGGCCAAAATCCCCCAGATGGGACTTCATCCTAGACGACTCCATCACCGAAGAAGCCACCGGCTAGCAACCCTGACCCAATCACATGCTAGCGGGACAAGAGAGAGCGCGAGTTTAATGCACTCCGAGCGCTTTCTACCAAAATCGATACACAGGCTAGTACCTGTATGACAAAACAGCTATACACCATACCTAGATCCTGCCTTCGCGACAAGGGGAGGAGGTGGCAGAGACCGCTCGAGGCGGCACGTGTCCGACGACTATGGGCGTATCGGACGGTTCCATGCTGGCTTCTGTTTCCAACCGAGCAGGCTGGGTCGTAGGGTACCGGAGGACACGCTCGCAGGGTCCTATACAACGGGTAATGGAATGAAGTCGCAGATGCGACAGCCATCGCAGCCTCTTCATTGGGCACTTTGAGTGTCGCTGAACGTGCAATTACGCGGGTCAAGCAAACACTCTAACACCTCTGCTGGACACAGGATGTCGTGCCGCATTCTCAACCGCCACAAAAGATCGGACGTCCCAAAACAGATGACAAGCGTCAGTCGAAGTTCGCATTGGCAAACAAGGGGCCTTGTGTACCGCCTATGTACACTGGGTCTGACCACATGGGGGTGCAGGGAAACGCGCGGCTGACGAGCGCAAAAAGAGGCGGCTGCCAGGGACACGCAGAACAGAGTTTTATGTCGCTTGCGGGCCAGCGGGGCGCAAAAATGGTCGGAAGGGCTCTGACAAGTGGTGGAAACCAGAAGAGCCCTCATCTGGCACACCAGTTAGATGCGCAAAACTCTGGACACGAGTATAAAAAGTTTGGACGCAGACGGTTGTGTGTGCTGAGTGGAGATCCGCTCATGGGGAACTTTGCTCAGTACCACCGCGTTTTGCCCAGAAGACGCGATAGTCTGGCGACTGCATCAGGAGAAGTCTGCTTCCACGCATGACCTGCGCCTGTCGCTAGACCTTCAAGAAAGTTCTTCAGAAGCTGATGTCTCGAGAAGGGCTTTCCGCGCTCTCGAGAAGTTTGACGCCCAGCGCCACGCAGGCTGAATAACGCAACCACTTAACTACCTATTTCCTTTGTTCTGCTGTGCATTTTCGAGTTTATGGTTCTTTGTTTTGCTTCCTGTTTTGTATTCTTTCTACATGTGCTTTACTGGTGCGTTTCTGTATACTTTGTTTTTTTTTTTTTTTTTTGTTCTACTTGTTTCTTGTACCACAATGAGAATCACCCTAGTATGTCTACGCTTGGCGCGGGGCTGAAAAGCCCGATTTCTAGGTTTTCTCATGACTAGCAGATCTGTTAGATCTGTGTCGGCTCACAGGGGCCGTGTAATGCTTTTCATGTAGCTTAGTCACGTAAAATAAAGTCAAGTCAAGTCAATAGTG